>PVJA010002606.1:0-104893 GCA_004027025.1 Myocastor coypus
TTTGGCTTTTTGAGACAGGGTCTCATTATGCAGTTCAGGCTGGCCTTGAGCTCACTTTTGTAGCCTCAAACTCACACTGATCCTCCTGCCTCAGCCTCCCAAGTGCTGGAATTACAGGTGTGAGCCACCATGCCTGGCAGAACAGATAATTTTCTGTAGTAAATCAATCTTCTTAGTACATTTGTGTTTAAACAGGCTAGATCAATGGTACTAAGGAAAAGAGATAGAGAATAAAGGAAGATAAAGTGGTTAAATTGTAAAGAATATTTTTTTATGTAGTTGGTATGGGGTCTTACTACACAGCTCAGACTTGGAGTGATCCTCCTATTTTCAGCCTCCCCAGCACTGGGATTACAGGGAGCACCACCATGCCTTGTCTGGGTGGTCAGCTCAGCAAGCCTGGGGGTGGGACAGGTGCAGCATGTGGTGGCAGGCATTGAACCCCATTCCCTGTGCTTGCTTAGGCAGGTGCTTAGTCCATTGTGCCATCTTGCTGGCCCTCCTAAGGGACATTTTCTAATTATGAGAGTTAAATTGACAATTGGCAATAACCATAGTAAGGAAAGGATAGATTCCATAAATGAAAGAAGTAAACTAGACACGACAATGCAAGAATAGATTGCTGAGTATTTTGGGTTGCTCTAGAATGAACTACTACAGGTCTAGCAGGTATACAGCACTCACTTACGATTGAGTAGTTCAGCAACTCAAAAAGCAAATGAACTTAGCTCAGTCTTATAAGGTTGATACCAAAGAGTTGACAGGGGATCGTTTCCAGGTTCATTTGGATTGTTCACTCTGCAAATTTGTGTATCCCTGGTTTGTTGCTGGCTGTCATCTGGAAATTTTCCTGAGTCGCCTTCAGCCTTGTTTTGAGCTTCCACATAGCTCCTGTGTCTCTGAAGCAGTGGTGATGCTCTGGGTTCTCCTCAGGCTGTCTCATGTTCCTGCCTGGCTTCTGCCTTCCTACTCCACTTGCATGTCTTGTGTGCTCAAGCTGGGCTGCTTGCGCCCTTCAGAGTGCTCTGCCCAAATTAAGATCAGCTGCTTGTAACTTCAGCTCTATCCTCAGTGTCCCCTCCTAGAAATTTTTATTGTTTGATTGAGTGGCCAGAAGACTTCAAGACTTATCTTTAGGTTTTTTCTACCACTGAAAGTATTAAAAAAATAAATAATAGGTCATTATTTTCAGGTTTCTAGTTTGGATAGTGTTCATAATTATGTTCCTCAAATGTTTAAGCTTCTATCTGTATATCATTTATCATGTATCTAACATATAGTATGCGTGCACAGAACATATTTGTATGTATTCTGTAAATATATATATATATATATATATATATATATGTAGAAGAATATACTCTAAATATTAGTTTCCACAGTTTAAGCAAGACTCTATATATGAAAATTAAAGTCCTGGACAGATTACTAGCTGAATCTGATTTTTCACATTAAACTAGAACAGGAAAGCTACAATACAAATCAAAGAAAACAAAAGAACAAGCAAAAGCTTTCAACTTAGTAGCCAACCCAGTTGTTTCCTGTCATCTAGTCCTTTCCTGAAACCTCTCTCTGTAGAACTAAAACCACCTCCAAGCAGAAAGCATAGGAAAATCAACCTGGAGGAAAGAAAACTACTCAGTACCAGACTTGACGATCTCTAGTATCACAGAGGCTAACAATCCCCAGAGCCTCACTAAATTCTTCTGTAGCTGTCAGAGAATTACCTACTATCCTTTTTATTTAGAGTATTAAACTCCCAGCACCCACCTTCTTATTGTCGCTTATCCTTATCTCTGTCTCCTTCAGATAATAACCTGGAGACATTAAGCTCCCCCCTGAGATGGGTTGGCTGACAGAATGGTGGATGAAGGGGGGACGAACAACCAAAAAGGGAAGAAAATAGGATCTGATTCTATATATGTAAGCACAAATGGTACTTTTCTTCTTTATGTAGTTAAATAACTGTTTCAAAAGAAAAGAGAAATATAGAGAAAGGTGCATATACAGCACCTTGTAGTTCAAAGTATGCTTTTATATATGCATAAATTGGCATTGTGTCCGGAGATATTTTTGTAAGTAGAGTGAAACAACATAATCTGGTCATGTTCGTGAAAGGTTGAATAAACTGCTTTCTGTAAACCAGATACTGTATTTCTCTAAATACACAAACAAAGCTTCTGGCTTCTTTTACAATGGTGCCTCGACTTTGCTTGGCAGAGCCTCTCCGAGGACCCTGCCCTGTGCTACCTCGAAGCCCCCTCTGTGGACATCAGATTGTTATCAGCTGGGTGTTTTTAACAGGGCTAATTAAGTTCATTCACAAATCCCTTTTATTAAAGATTTCACACCGGAATATCTCTAAACATGCAATAGGACACTATTATTGAAAAGTCTTTGTTTCTAATCACAATACCAGGGTGATAATTAAAGACATTACAAAGTGCCCTCATGAGGGTAAGGATTAAGAACATTGCCACTCTCTGCTAAAACACCGCAAAGGGACAGAATTGGTGGGAAGGACAGGGCTCTATTAGAACAGATTCAAGAAAAATTTTTGTAAAAGACTTCAGAGTTTTTAGGCACCGTATTTTAAAATTTACAAATGTCTATTTAAGACTCTTTGGTTTATGATATTCAGAGTATAAATGCATACAGATCATGTTATAGAGACCTTTTAGCTACCTTTCTTTTGTAATTGCTAACTAATTTCTCAGAACAAAAACTATCCCTTTAGGTGTTTGAGCTAATATTTGTCGTATTATCTTTAAAGTTGCTATCCTTAGCCCTACTAAAATACTTTCCTTGAGAGAGCAGTTGTTGAAACATTAGTGTGCTAGATTACATGAAAATATTGCAAAGCCATTTCTGGAAAGCTTAAGGGTGGGAAAATAAAACATATCTTAATTGGAATCTGTTACTCTATTTTACATGCCTGTATTAAAGTCTTCTTTTCCTCAGTTTTTACATAGAGGAATTTTGTTTTGATACCTAAGAATTTCAAACTAGACCTTTCTTTTCACATTTTCTCTGAAGTCAATTTAAAAGTGCATTAGCAGTACATGTGGATTTAGTGAGGGAATCAAGATCTAAAAATTTCAACACATTTCTCCAAAGGTGGACTCTTCAAACGAGGATTGTGAAAGTAATTTATTCCAGCCAAACACACTTCCACATATTGTTAACAGGACTATGTGCTTCAACTCATTTAACAGCTTTTTAATTCAGTAGTTATTCAGATTTAATAGAGCCATTTCTTCATCATTTTGCATTTAGTGATAAATGGTGCCAGAATTTATGATAAATTAAACTGCAGAGAACCATGTTAAAGTTATCTTAAGGGTTTCACATAAAAGGAACCAGGACTTATTTGGTTCAGAGCAGCCACCTGAAAGTTCACGTGGCGAGAGGAGCGTCTTCCTGGGCATAAACTACGAGATCTATTTGAAAGTTAAGTTTTAATTATACTTTTCTTCTCCGCTTACCATTGGCAGTGGCCGTCCAGCTGGGGGACTAGCAACATGGATGCTTTAAAGTAAGGGCTCTTTCTTGTTTTAATATTGGTTTCACAAGTGGAAGAACATGCAGGTTGAAGCTTTGATGAAAAAACCCTTACATAACAAGCCACCAGATACAGGGGGCAACTTTTAAAAAGTTTGGTGGAGAGGCAAGGCATCATAGGGCTATGGAAGAGATAAATTGGGCAGGGCCAAGTGGTGAGAGCGGGAGAGGTGTAGCTGGACAGCCCTGCCAATTACTGGCCCTATTATACTTTTCCTGCCTCACTGATGCACTGGCTTAACAGCTACTACAACAGGACACGAGGGGCTGAATTCGCAGCTCTCTTTCCTTTTCTCCTTCCTGGAAGCACATTTCACAAATGAAAATAAAATAAAAGATTTTAGCATGAAGTATTGAAAATGGTTCGCAGCCATTAATATTAGCAGCTTCCAGACATGGTAAAGTGTATAAACTTGCTTAATTAGGTGAAGTTTTTTTTTTTTTTTTAACTTTTTTTTTCCCTACTTATCTCTGCCCCCAGGCAGCCAAGCTGGATTGGTCAGTCAGGATCAAGAATATGACAAAACTATGTAAATGAAAGTTTGTCCTTAAGGTTAAAAACCTTTAGGTCATTCTTGACAACTAATAAGAGACCAGGGAGAATCAACCCACAAACACGTTCATTTGCACTGCACTGGCCCTCAACATAATCGGGCATAACCTGTGCCCATAACTGTAGGAAAAACATACATGGAAGGGAAAGTTGCAATATCCACTTCCTCGCTTGTGAAAAAGTACAGCCCTGTCATTCACGCTTTAGGTTTCTGAGTTAAGGTTTTCATGTTATTCCAAGACCGGCCCTGTGATATAAATTTATTCATCATTACAGAGTCTCTTTTATTCAAAATCTGTTATGTTTGAGGAAGTTGGTATGCAAAACTGCAAGACACAGGCCCTTCTCCAGAGCAGCCCTCAGTCTAGTGTACCATGAGTTGACACCGAAAGACTCTTCTCTCACCAACCTGAGAGAACACATTGCAGTCTGGGTTAGCGCTGAGTGACCCAAAAGAACACTTGCTTGATTGTTGAAAGGTAAGTCTAAATATTTTTGAAGAATAGCACACAAATCGTTAACCTCTTCTGTACCTTTGCTCTGCCTGTCAAAGTTCGTGCGCACTTTCACTTAGTTATATCTATGTGGGTATTTATTTGCATCATGGGCTGTCTATTAATAGAGCTTTAGCAACAATTATTAAATGCTATCTCTGTGCCAGGTTTTGCCCTAAGCACTATGTGGCTATGATCAGGTTTGATGAAAACAAAAATGATGAATTTGGAATCTGGGTCATCTGGTCATGAAACAAAAAATGAAGTACTTCACAGTTCTATTTTTGAATCTTCAAAACAATCACGCTAATGGCGAGGCTCTTTCCAGCTATGACAATTCTATGCATTGTGGGGCTTTCCTATGCATTTCACAGGGCAAGACCATAATACCTTATCTTCTGAACTTTCTAGCATTTTTTGCTCTATGGAGATCTGTCACAAGAAAAAAAGATTGAGCAATAGGCTGTTAAAAAAAAAAGACAGTTGTGCAAATGAATGGACTAAATTTAGGAAATGTCCATGCTTTTAATAAAAATATACTAACCATATGTGCATGAAAGCAAATTTCTAAGATAGAAATATTGTGATTTCTTAATAATTTTCAAAAGGTATATCTTTATCCACAAATTTTTAATAGTTGAACATTTAGCCTTTACTAATAGAATTTGAAACTTCTAAGCATTATATATATATATATATACATATATATATATATATATATATATAATTTTTTCTTGAAATAAAAATGACAATTGTAGGAACACTGATGATATTTATTTCCTAACCTGAAAAATAAATAGAATATTGAGTCTCTTCTAGTCATTAAATTGTCCATTTCACTGTCTGGGGCCCCTTGTCCATCTTCTTGCTGTGTATATTGCTTGTTATTTTTTTCTGGGCTGTTTATTCTGCAAAGGGCAATTGCAAAAGAGTTTGAAGCACTTTTTAGTGCTAGGCCATTCTCCCGCTGAAGTTCATGCCCCTTGGTTCTCATATTTAACAGAAGCTCACATAGCCTGCAGCATCTGTCCTTTTGGCTCCCTTCAGGATTGTGTACATTTCTTTGTCATATCGTCACCTCTCAAACCACAGAATTTCTTTAAATAGCAGCTCTGTCCCGGTAGAATAATGGTAATCATAATGCTATAATTTGAAGAATATTCTGCTCAAAATCCATTGTCCTAATTGACTTGAATATTTGTGAAGTACTTCATAGCATTTTGCTGTTGAAAGGAAGCAGAGGATGGTCATGTTTCTACAATGAAATAACAAAGGGAATACTAATTGTTTATCCATTCCATGTTTAGTTATGGAGATAAATTTCATTGGTTGGTTAATAACGTTACTTCTCCAAATTGATCAAACAAAAAATTTTGACCACTTCACAAAATGCTTAAAAAGAACAAGAAGAAGAAGAAGAAGAAAAAAAAAACCTGGAGAATTCAACCTTCTTTAAACAAAATAATAGTTACAAACATAGTTGAGTTACATTGTGTTGAGAATATATATATATATATATATATATATGTATATATATATATGTATATATATATTCTAGGAACAAAAATAAACATAGAAAGCAGAGTTTACATTTATTATTTATTGTTTATAAGAGGAGAATTACAGAACCATTATTTCACTGCATCTGCTCTCAGAAAAGCTACCCATAAAAGTAATAGTACTCAAAAAGCTTCATGAGTATTTAAAAGTGTCTTCTCACTTAAGAGCAAGCTGACTGCATACCAAATATATTAAACTTTAAGGCTATTTAGGTGCTGCTACTTTGTCTTGTACATATGCCAAAATCTACAGAAGATTCAGCACGGCTCCTGACTCTTTTCTTCTGAAGGCCATGATGAAGTATTAGCAGAGCTGCAGCCTGTTACTTTCTCTCTTAGGTGTTCCCTTTTCCTTTCTTTGGGTAGGCACATTGTACATGGGTATTCTTTTGAGATTCTTCCTGTTCATTCTCAGGGTGTTTTGTTCCTGCCTTCACAATGAATTGCAAAATACCTTTTAACTCCAGGGGTAGCCAGTTAGCGGCTGCACCGCTACCCTCCTTTTTATTGACTGCCTTTCCTTGGATTTTTTGTTTCACCAGCAAGATTCTCACCTTCCCGCGCATCCTTTCAACTGGGCCATCGATATATAAAGTGAAGAAATCTTTCTAAGCCCTGATGCTTGCGGCAGCTTACACTTAGCACTTCTTTCCATTCTCAGAGGGAAGCTCTATCAGAAATGTCTGAAGTGGCTGTTGATGGTGTCTTTGCCAGAGCTACACGGAATCCTTTTTTGAATACTATCATCTGAAGCTTTGGGAGGCTCAGTAAAGAATGGCCAGCGTGGCTCAGCAGTGCTTATATTTTTTTGCCTCAGTGTTTCTCCCTCTTCACTCTGTCCTCCTTGTTCCTTTTTGATTTGTGGCACTAAAGAAGTTGGTGATACTTTTACCAAAGGCACACAAGGACATACTTGAATAAACCTGAATGCTTTCTTATTGCTTCAACATTTGATTTATGTAAATTACTCTTGTTTTGATCACTGTTATTATTAAATATATCATAGTTACTTCTTAGAATTTATTTTTGCAATGTGTGAAAATGATAGTTTATCTGTAAAATACACATATATTTACACTAAAATAAAAGTGTGCATATCCATCTGTTAGCAGGTATCCATACATATATATGTTTTTTCTATTGCAGAAAGAATGTAATTATTGTCAAAATTACTCCTTTAGTAGAGATGAGTAATTTTCATCTGTGAAATACCACACAAATATACTCACATATGACACATGAGGAAAAATAAGGTGTCCAGGCCCAGGCTGATCTTTCCCCCAGGGGGAATCTTCACTCATTCAGCTATACACTGTGATACCCTTGTGCATCTCCTGCCAACCTGTTGACTTCTTTTCATTAATCTATATAGAGTCAGCATTGGGTTTTCAGCACCATTTCAAAGGTTCATAAAATGCAGCAACATTACTTTCCCTAAGCGAGTTTTGCCTTTATCATTCCAATGATCCTGACGTGAGTGTATGCAGACTTTTTACAGTTTTTATTCCATCGCAGCATTTCATAAAGAGAAGCAGAGTTATCAGACAAGATGAAGTACATTCACAGAGAAAACGAAAATTCAATGAAATTTTCTTAGAAACAGTTGTCATACATACTAAGGTATTGGTTGTCAAGATACTTTTAGTTGTTGTAATTGTTATTCACATGGCCTAGGAGACTGTATTCATTTCATATACTAAGGATAATGGTCCTTGAAAAATTTATTTAAAATTTCTTACCAGTAGAATTATTTATTTATTTATTTATTTATTTATTTATTTATGTATTTTGCCTTTTTGAGACAGGGTCTCACTATGCAGTTCAGGCTGGCCTTGAGCTCACTTTTGTAGCCCAGGCTGGCCTTGAACTCTCATGGAGCCTCCTGCTTCAGCCTTGAAAGTGCTGGGATTACAGGTGTGTGGAACCATGCCTGACACAAATGGAATTGTTAATGATAGAAATATCATATCCTTCTAGAAATATGCATACCTAAAAAGACAAAAAAGAAAAAAAAAAACCCAAAGCAGAGCCAGGTGTGGTGGTGCACGCCTGTAATCCCAGCACTTGGGAGGCTGAGGCAGGAGGTTCGGTGTGAGTTCGAGACCAGCCTGGGCTACAAAAGTGAGTGCAAGGCCAGTCTGAACTGCATAGTGAGACTCTGTCTCAAAAAGACAAAAAAGAAATATGCATACCTAATAACAGAATCAAAGAGTTTTAGTAGAGTTTGCATGATGAAAGGATATAGAACTAAATTAAGTATTCAAAATTCCATTGCTTTTCAATTTTTTTTGTAGTGGTTTGGATAAAGAGAAAATTGACAAAAATACATATGGAATATGTCAATTATTAGCATTACTTTTAAAGATAAGATTAAGGAATTTATTTAAATATAAAAGTAAGGCATGATGATTTTGAACACTTTCATTAAGACCACTGGTTTTGAAAATCTAACTGTAATATGTACAGCCTGAACTTTGTCTATGTTACTATAAATTAGGCAGAGAAAAAATTAAGTTTTAGAGAATCATAACATATAATTCTTAAGTGCAGATACCAGCCTTTTAATTCAGGGTTGGAATTTAATATTTTAATATTTTTAATGATTTATACATTTGAACACTTTGAATGAACAACAGAATACAATGACAGCATCCTTTTTCCCTACATCTTTTAATAAGGAACCATAAATCAGGACAGCAAGGATGCATCTCAGTTTTGGATCTCACTAGCCAATTTTCTTTTAACTTGCTATTAAAATTATACTCAAGCAAATGATTATATTTTCTCTGATATTTTTATTTATTTGGTAAAATGCATTTCTGAGTTTATATCACTTGTTAGATATTATGGACACAGATGGAAACAGCAATCTGGTCAGTGATAGAAGCATAAAGCAGAGAAATTTGAGGACAGAAAAATATAAATACTCTACCCATATCTTTCCCTGGTTTTTACAGTTTTCATGATTCTGCATCCCAGTATACTCCTGATGGGAAGCACTGAAAACTCACATGGCCTTGTGATGTCATAAAGGAGAGTGGCAAGTTGTCACTTATGTTATGTGTCAATAAATATATGTACTTCTATAGTGAACTCTTTTTTAAAATGTATTTCATTGTTGCAGGGTTTCACTACACAGCTCTGGCTCATAGTGATCCTCCTGCTTTCAGCCTCCCCAGCTCTGGCATTATAGGCATGGGCCACTAAGCCCCAGCTCTGGCTGGCTCAGCTCACCTGGGGGTGGGGCTGGCACAGCACGTGGTGCCTGGGTTGGAACACATTCCCTGAGCTTGCCTAAGCTTCCATAAGCAGGTGCTTTAGTCTGCTGATCTGCTTTGCCAGCTCCTATAGTGAACTCTTTTAGATCATAATTCAAGATTGTGTGTTCTATTACTAGAAGAGATTGGATAATTATTTTATTTGTTTTCATTTTGTTTCTGAATAGCAACAGCATGGAACATGAGACTGAGCCTCTTAAAATGTTAAATGTAGCATTCTGAGTTATAAATTATAAACACAAGGTTACAATTGACTAGAACTTTAGAACTCACTCTTTATCCATAGCTGAAACTATAATCCCATCGAACAGTAACTCCACATGCTCTGCCCTCAACCCTGGGCAGCTTTCATTTTACCCTGTGTTTACATAGCTTTGACTATTTTAGATGTCTCAGATATGTCTTTGTGTTTGTGTTTACAGGACTGGCTACTTTCACTTAGAATGTTACCCATAGGTTTCATTCATGTTGTTGTATGTGGTAGGATTTCTTCCTTTTTAGTGATGGAATAGTATTTTCTTGTGCGTATATCCACATTTTCTTTATCCATTGATCCACTGAAGGAACTTTATGCTGGTTTGGCGTCTTCATTGTTGTAAATAACAATGCAATGAATATAGGAGTAGAGGGGTTTCTTCAAGCAGTAGACTTCAATTCTTTTAGGAGCAGATGCAGAAGTCAGTTTACTACATAATATGCAAGTGCAATTTTAAAAATGTTATTGAGGCACCATAATGTTTTTGATCATAACAGAAACACTTACTTCCTGTAGTACACAGGAATATAGATGTAGTACTATAATTCTAATTTCTTTGTATCCTTACAAATACTTACTACTTATTTAAAAAATTAACAGGAAAAAATTTGGCATTAATGTCATTTTTATTGATGGTTTTATTTTCTTTTATATGATTAGTTCCATTGTACACATTTCTACATATCTGCTGTTCTTTTGAATTTGTTCTTTGGATAAATATCTGATTGATTAATTGATTAGCTGATGCTGGAATGACAAAGCCCTGTGCACACTAGGAAGTGCTTTTCCACTGAGGTATAACCTGCATAATCTATTCTCTGTGTTGTCTGTTTTAAATCAATTTATTGTTCTCTTCTTTTGTATTTAGTACAATGAATTCTTTATACATTTGAGTATTAATGCCCTTGTCAGATACATATAAGTTAATCATGAATATTTTCCCCATTTATAGATTGTGTTTTTCTTTTTTTATTTAGTAAGGGTCTACAGTGTTTCACTACACAGACAGGGCTTGTAGTTTTCTGCCTCCCAAGTACTGGGATTACTGGCACACTCCATCACACCCAGGCTCAGTTGCTGTCTCAACATGCCCCAGGAGGGGGGCTGGCATGGCACATGGCGGGGAGATTGAACCCCAATCCCTATATCTGCCTAAGCAGACACTTTATTTAGTCCCCTGAGCTACCTGGCCAGCCCAGGTTGTGCTTTGTTTATTTTTCATTTGTTGTGCTAAAACTTTGATGTACTGCTCGTTATCTTCTTCTAGTTATTGTTCCTGTACTTTTGGGGCCATGCCTGAGATATCATTGCTTCCTATGTTTTCTTCTAGGAGTCTTAGTTTCGTATCTTGGTTTCAAGTCTAACTCTATCCGCTTTGAGCATATATTTATATATGGTGTAAGGTAAAGTTTCAGTTTCTTTCTTTTCTACATAGCTGTCTATTTTTCCTACCATCATCTTCTACAGATACATTGTGTATTGTTGACACTTTCATAAAGATGAGAGGAGCACTTCCAGGGTTTCTCTTCCATTGGTCTTCATGTCAGTATGTATGCCAGTTCTATAATGTCTCATTTATTTTAGCTTTGTGGCTTATTTTGAATCAGATAGCATAATACCTCTCATCTCTTTTTTATTTTAAGGATTATTTAGAGTCCAATGTGGTTCTAAATGAATACTGGAATGACTTTTTTATTTCTGTGAAAAATATTAGAGTTGTGACTAAGGTTATATTGAATTTCTATATGGCTTAATATCATATGGCCATTTAAAAATAGTTTTCAGCCTAAGAATGTACAGTATGTTTCCACTCATTAGGATTTTCTTCAGTTTCTTCTATCATTGTTTTATAGTTTTCAGTGTACAAGTCTTTCACATTCTTAGTTAAATTCATTACAAAATAGATTTTTTTCTGATGTTTTGTACAAATGAGATACTTCTTAATTTTCCTTTCAGGCCATTTTTTGTTGTTTAGAATCAGTTGGTTGTGTTGTTTGAGTCTTACATGGTGAAACTTTATTAAATTTGCTTACTACCTCTAATAGTTTTGTGTGTCTGGATTCTACCTATAAGAATGTATTTAAAGATGGAGTCAGTTTTACCAAGTATTTGTTTTAATTTCATTTACCAAGTGCTTTCCCATGACATATTTCATGGCCAGAAGTGAAATGATTTAGGTAAAAAGTACATAGGATGGATATTTTGGAGAGATTACCTGACATGCAAATATATTTAGCTTTAATATGAGGGTTTTAAATATAGGTAAAAAGATGCCTTTATCTATTTTATTAAAGCCCTGTTAGGCTTTCTTTAAATCCTAGATTATAGTGTCAATGATTTACTTACATGGATATTGTTCCTGTTTTCCTTTTAACACAATTATATTAAATTTTAATGATATCAATTGCAGTATCTAACTGGTATCGGGAAGCTTGTAGAGAGCCCAGAGGTTTTATACAAATTTATATGTATAAAGCTGATATACTTTGCCAGGAGATATTTTACCTCGAGTAGTCAGCTCTGCAAATCCCTTCCCACAAAAGATTAAAAACACCCTCCTATTACATCGAGAGATTTCTTTTTGTTATTCAAAGCCATGAATAAATTTAGAAAAAAATGTATATGATTTTAATGCCTTAAACCAGAAAGCTTCCTCGATTCCTATTAAAAAATGGAATATTTAATGTTTTCCTTCGTCTCTGATACTTTTTTGATATTGTGGCAAAGAACAAAAAAGAATTCTGAGAACATATAAAACAAAAAAACTGTGTTTGAAGTGTTATAATAAAACAACCTTCTCCCTTTAATGCGAAGTCTTTTTTTTAATGAAGATCCTCTGGCAGCTCTTGCATGTATAACTAGTTTATATCATGGGATGAAGCTGTCTGTTCTGATGATTGACATGAGCCTACATTACAATGTGATTCAGAAAATTAGTCCATAGAGGTCCTTTTCAGGTACTTCTCAGTCTGAGAGCTGCCCTCCAACTACAGGAGAGCCTTTTTAACCCCACTCATTGGTATTCTAATCTGGAAGTGCTGTCCTGCCTTTTAAATAACTCAGGCATTCAGGCTCGTACCCCCCCTTGACACATTACTTAGCCAAAAGATTCAAATGAGATTCAAGAAACATGCAGTACAGCACAAAGGGATTGGAATATGCACAATTAATAATCACACAGTTAATTCATTTTTAATGCATGGAGAATTTCTGAAATTTCACATTTAGATTTGTAGCAAAGTAGGAGCTGTCTACCCTGATTACATTTTCTAAATTTGAAAATATAAGCATTATTCTTAAGTAATTATATTTATTTTAAATAAATTGTCTTAAGGGCATAGCTTTAAGTAACTTTAAGGTTATGACCCAAATGAATAAAATTTGAAGATAGGGCTCCTATCAGTACAGATACTGTATAAATAAACACACACATTAAGAGATTTTACAAGAATGGGCAGAAGGTATGTCACTAAGAAGGGTTTCTTGGGGTTTTGATTATCTTGGGTCAAGACCAACTAAATATATTATATAGTAGTAAGATTTTATTTGTTTTCTCTAGTTTTGTTTTTGTTTTTGGTACTGGGAATTGAACTCAGGACCTTGTGCTTGCCAGACTGGCTCTTATGGCACTGAGCTATATCCCTAGCCTTAAGATTTGCATTTGTTTTCTTTTAAAAGTATTCCTATATCCAATAGTAAAGGTCAAGCTGACCTCATTTGACATATCTAGTACATTGCAATAAGATTGTTGGTAGAACTAAAGCTGCCCTAAAATTTTAGAACTAGAAACGTGGTCAATAATTAGATACTGGATCATTTTTGTGTCTGGATAATAAATTAACTCCTTCTTTCATGGTCCATGAACTGCCTGTCTTCTATGTATCAGATCCTAGAGACAAAAGCTGTGAACAAGTTCAACTCATATAATGTGCTTTAGGCTATATAAATCAATGAAAAAGATATACTGAGGCAAGGATAGATTGTGTGCAGTGAACGGAAGCTAGGTAAGAAGAAATGAATCAAAAGGAAGAAGAAGGAGAAGGAGAAGGAGAAGGAGAAGGAGAAGGAGAAGGAGAAGGAGAAGGAGAAGGCAGGAAAGTAAGAAGGAGCAATGGGGAGACCAAAGGAGGGAGCATGAGTGAGAGGTTTCCCTGTGCCACTTTGGGAAGTATAGGCAGATCATCTCAGGTGGATCATGATCTTCTCAAGATAATTACATTGTGCAATTTACTTTCATCCATTGTGCTTCTTTTTACAGAGGTGGGAGTAAAACAGAAGACAATGTATGGAAGGTGAACAGCGATAATAATTGTCTGGACGTGAGAGCAAAATGGTGATGTGTCTTTCGAAACACGTATTGCCATCCAGTTATACCTACTGCTTGAGATAATTATTAAGCATGTTGCAGCTTCAATATAATTATACGTTTTTAATCATGTATATCTTATTGTAAATTACTTGCAGTCATAGCAAAGAAAGCCTGAGAGAAGTTGAATCATACAACTGGATAACTTGTCATAGGATATTTATAATGACTCATTTCTGAATGATTCAATACCTCAATCTTACCTTTCCTTTTACATCGCCAAAGTCCACCCATAGCAAGTAAGAGCTGAAAGTAGGTAAGAGCTGAATAGTCTGTGGATTTGGTCTTTCATGGACGTAGTTACCTATATCTGAGTCCTTAAAGATGGTGAGCACAACCCAGTTAAATGAACTGCTACTTTCTTGCACTACAAGCTATTTAGGTCTCTTTCAAGAAGGACCTGGTTCTACCTTGCAGTGATTTCTACAATTTGTTTCTTAAGAATTTCTGGCTCATTCAATAAAAGGTGTCATCACAAATGTCACATCTTTTCTTTCTTTTTTTTAAAAAACTTTTTAATGTATTTAGCGCAGGGCCTAAAGGATTTCAGATCAGATTCATAATGATCCTCCTGTTTTCAGCCTCCCAAGCACTGTGATTCCAGGCTAGCACCACCATGCCCAGTCTCAACAGCATCTCAGAATGCCCCAAGCACAGGGCCAGCACAGCAAGTTGAGGATCTAACTCCCTGCCCCAGCATTTGCCTAACCAAGTGCTTTAATCCAATGAGCTATCTGGCCAACCCTCTCTCTTTATACCATATTTTTCTTAACTCACTTTACTTCATTAATAATCATTGAGGTTGGTACATGACATACTCTGGATCACTAATGCCAGTTGGTAAGGATGACTAAGTCTGAATTGTCACACCATACTGAAAGATAAACTAATTTTACTTGATATTTTAGTTTTATTAGTGTCTTGAGAGGTGAAATCATTCATGCATAGGTAATTACTATAGTGAGTTTCCTTGATCTCTCTGGAGAGAAAGAGACAGACAGACAGACAGACAGACAGACAGACAGACAGACAGACAGATAGATAGATAGATAGAGATAGAGAGAGACTTACAAATAGCAAATGATTAATTACTGTGAGTTTTAAAAACAAATATTTCTAATGCATGGTTAACACATTATGTTCCCAATTTGTATTATTTCCAATATTCATGAGGTTGATATTCTTTCTCTCATGAAGAGCAATATTAGATGTATCTGATGCTCATCAGATGGGACAAAACATGAATTTTCCTCAGGAGGCTGGGAAGAAAGGCTAGCTCTCTCCCAGGCGTGTTATTCTCTGCAGTGTTATGCACAACTCAGGCTGATTTGCTGCACAGAGCTCAAGTAAAGCCATGAACATGCATGCCTGGAATGCAAAGTTGAGAAACTTTCATGAATTAAACTTTTAATATCACTGTCTTTCATAAACTTGCACCCTAGATGTAAAATTATGCCATAAACATGTAACAAGAAATGCAGACATACCCTATACTAGCTGTATCCTTCAGAAGAATAGCCTATTAAAAAAGTTGTTGCCATTAGTGAATTGTACGGGAATAAAACAAATTAAGATCCCTTTAACAGAAGCTTCCCCCCCGCCTTACAGACTATGTTGGGCTTAATGTCAAAAGATCCAACTTTATATTCATTAATTTATGTCCATTGGCATTTCCATTGTTAAATATTCACAAATGGATTAAGAAATAAAAAGTATTGCCTGGGTAATAAAAAGTATCACTAGGGCATTTCTGGTACAGAAAGGGGAACATTACTCCAGTGCTGTGCATCTGCCTAACCTAAGTAGTGTCCAGTTTATTTCACTTTGCCTTTTGGAGGATACTAGTTGTAGGCCTCCAAAGTAAGGGAGAACGAAATAATTGTGTTTCATCCTTACAGAAGCTACACAGTGCTTTCTTCAGTTTTTGCACAAACCTAACTACGGCCTGAGAATCAGAGTGGACGCATGCAAGCAGCTCTGTCCATACATGCACTGTGCTTCCTAAGAGCAGATTACCAAGGCCCACAAGACAGACATAGGATCTAAGAGCCTCATCCTACAAGAGGAGATCCTAAGCTTGAAAAGACACAGAGGCGGTAGTCTTAGACATTTTTGTATCAGCTATCCATCCTCTGCTTCGTGTATGCTTTTTCAAAGCTTAGTTGGCTGAAGATGAGATAAGAGGAGGAAAATAACTATTTGAATTTTTCCAATTTTAATCTCCCAATGTTTGAAGGGAAATGTTGTCTGGAAAGACAAGGAAATTGCACTGGTTGTTTATATTTAGGCTGGGTAAGTGGCACTTTAAGAGTGTAGCCTTCCTAATTATCCCAACATGTTTAATAATGCATAGGTTCACAAATGAGCTGGCATAGCATACAGATTAGGAGGAATCCATATTATAATTAAATCCATTTACAGACCTCTCTCTGAAAGAGAATTGTAAAATGAGATGGGAAGAAGAGATGACTGCCTCACTCTGGGTGCTGATAGGAGTTCTGTGTGGCATTCAAGTAAGACTTATACATTTTAGTAAGAAAACGGATCTCATAACTATTGAATATGATTTTCTCTACCAGTGTTTTATTGTTTTGCCCATCCTTTCTGGCTACTTCTGCTGTAGGTGCATGTATTTGCTAAGGAGAAAAAGATGCTGGGAAATTTCAGACACTCACTTTGTTTTCTATTCTTCAACCTTATATTTGTCATTTTCTTCAAACTTCCAAGTATTTTCTGAAGAAGTTGTGGAAAAATATGAGCATCAGTAGAGAAATTACAAAGGAAATAAAACAATAGAAAATAATAGCAGAAAGACACTCATGAAAGCTCTTGATGAAAAACAAAACAAAACAAATAATCTTTCTGTGTACTTGGTCTGATTACTCTTTTTAAAGTAGGACAGTTATGATAATTAATGTATTTCATATTGTTATCTTCATAGTAGTTGCTCAGAGTACAAGATGCAGACATAATATGTTCTCTAAACACTATTAGTACAAATCTTTTCATTGAACTAAGAAAAAGTAGCTCTACTGATAATCCAATAGGTCAGAATACTAGTGGACTATCCACACAACTGTGTGACCTGCTACAATTTTGTATATGGTAAGATTTCTAAATTTCTGTTTAAAAATGTATAATTGTTTTATTTTATCACATTCTATAGGGATTTATCATAACATCAATGACTGATGGAAAATATCAGTTCCTGATTATTCTTCTCTTTGGTAATTTGAGCCCATATACTCTAAACATTTTTTTTTTTAACTTTAGGGAAGGGTTTACAGAGCGTTCATAGCCTTACTACTAGATTGGACTCATAGTGATCCGCCTGTTTATAGCCTCCCAAGAGCAGGGATTACAGGCACGTGCCACCATGCCCAGTCTCAGTTGCCATTTCAGCATGCCTTGTGGGTGGGACCCATATAGTATACCCAGGGATAGAACCCCTAGCCTCTGTACTTGCAGGTTCTTTAATCTGCTGAGCTATTTGTCCACCCCTTTCTGAATCTTAAATATTTATGTGCCATAAGCAATTGTCTGTGAAGGACAGCAACCCTGTCAATCAAGAACTGTCCTAAATGGAGTGAGAAGTTCATTTGTTATCCACTGTGAGGGAGTTCACAACATCCTTACCACCAAGCACATTTCCCTAGCCACTTCTTGTGACCTTTAATTTTAAGGTTGACCAGAAGTTTCATATTATCTGAGAGATATAACAGATTAATAATTTAGGACCACCAAAGCTACCTTAATTAGAAGACATTAAATAATTTCAATGATCTAGGGTCAGAAAGAATTCATGAAAGAATTACATAAATAATTCAAAAATCATGAGATCTCTTTTTCCCTCATACACTATGATTTTACAATTCTAGGTATAATGTAGGCAAATGCAAAGTATTTTAGCAATTTTTAAAATTTAATTTATAGCATATGTCTTTATCATGGCTCCTTGCATGTAACTTTTTTTTTTTTCTTTTTGATACAGGTTCTCCCTACACAGTTTGGGCTGGCACTGTGCTCTCTCTTGAGGCCCCCAGACTGGTTTTTAATTGGCCACTCTTCTCCTGTCTCAACTTTCTGCCTGCTGCGGGTGCAGGTGAGCACCACCACACCCTGATCCTCTGCCTAATTTTGAGACCTGTTGTCTCATGGTATTTGACTATTTGGGCAGTGCTTCTGGGTCTATTTATAGACTACTGTACATGTGAAATGGTATGTAAAGGGTGTTATTTCTACATTATTAAAATTTCTCTCCTTATCAGAAATTGTAAGAAATTTTAAGTCTGTTACTCACATTTCAAAAACCACCTTGATGTGATGCTACTCTTGGGGACAATTTCCGTTCTCCCATTTGGAAGAGCTTTTTACACCATATTTTCAAACATAGAATGGGGTGACTTGGTGCATTTTCCTACATACAGAATTTAACCTTCAGAGGATTATGATCTATGGAGCAAACAGGTTAAAAGGAAAGTTTTAAATTGACATTTTTTTCCTTTGAATGGTATATAATCATTCTTAAGAAGCTGTTATGGCCCATTGTATAAATCCTTCAAATTCGTGGGCTATTGGCCCAAAATACAGTAATGGATCCTGTAGAGTGCTGAAAATCTATTATGTTAATATAGCTGCTGCATATGCAGAGTATGAAGTTTATTCACCCATCCATGCCTTGTGGGATTTTAATATAGTTCTTGTATTAATATGTCTGATTTTGTACCTTAGGATGGGATGCTTTGCTAGAGCCTTCCCATACAAAGTAATGTTTTTTCTTTCAGGATTTGCACTGAAATGAACCATACTAACATATGCCTAGAAAATGCTGCCATGCCTAACAAAAATATTTGCTTGCTCAGAATTCCCAGAGGAATCACACACTTCACATTTGTAAAGCAACAAAGAGCTTTTTTAAAGTTGTTAGTTTACAAATCAGCACCTGAACTCCTTCAGTTGTAGTCAGCTAAATGCCAAGATACAGTACCTTCGAATCTCTTTTTATTGATGTGGGTAAGAATGGTTTTGTTTTCAACATGTACGTATATTTTTAATTTTAAAGACTGATAAGGTATTTAGGAAAGCAGAAGAGCTGTGTGCTCACTGTTCAATTCTTCTCAATCACATTCCTTTTCTTCCTACAGTGATCTGAAAACCAAAGCTACTGGCACTGTCAGCTAATTGGGAACTTAGCATACTACTCTGCAGCGTGGAGCACTCTTGGTTCTAATCTCGGTGTCTGACCATAGCTACATGGTCAAAGTACTGTAGGGACAGACAGGTTGGGAAGGATATCGCTGAGCCTGTGAGGCCCCTCCATTCAGGTTGTCTGGTGGATGCTTGCAGTGGCTGAAGGAGTATTTCTATACAGTTTTAATTTAGCTAGAAAGGAATGAAGGACATAACAGGCTGCCTCTTCCTTAGTATTAACACTGTCAACCTATTTTATGCTACATTATTTATTTTTTAATTCACCAAGTCAATGGTTTGGCAAATAAATTGCTTCATTATCCTCTACTCTAACATTGGTAGACTGGGTTGCCCACAAGTGACTCAAGTGATGCAGACAGAGCCCAATAGAACCAGATTTTCCCTAACATTGAGGTCACTGACTGATGACGTCATCTGGGGATTGCCAAAGCAATAATGCAGGTTTGTCAAGTGGGCGCTGTCTTGGTGGTGAAAGCGTCACCCTGCTGAACGCACCTGAGAGGGATCTTGATGAGTTCTCCCTGCTCTAGCTGAGCAAGAGAAACATTTGCCAGGAAGCTACACTGCACGTTTTTATATTGGTATTTATGTAACTTGCTTTTTTATAGTAGTTTTCCTCGCTGAAACTTGCTTCGGGTTGCCACAGTCACTGGGCCCAGATCAGGGTGGTCAGTTCATCATTACAGCCACACCCCAGTTACTAAGCATTCAATCCAACATCTCCATTGAACCTAGGCCATTTACTTGCTGAAACTGTCCATTACAATCATTACAATGTTACAATAAAGTTGTACCACATTACAAATCCCAGTTAATCCAACCTAAATTTATTTGTCTTTTTTTTTTTTTTCTTGCTGCAAAAGGATCCTAACGAATTCATTGAGCAACCTTGGCAGAGCAGGTCAGATTTCAAGACAGCAAGGAGATAGGACTTCTCTTCAAGATGACAGCTATGGGGGCCCGGAATGATGCCTCAGTGGTCTAAAGCGCCTGCTTAGGAAAGCTTAGGCGGCTGCAGGGACTGTGGTTTGATCCCCGGCACCACATGCTGCGCCAGCCCTGCCCTCTGGACAGGCTGAGCCGGCCATAAATAAATACATAAATAAATAAACAAACAAAAGTTCTGAAGCAAGAAAAAAAATTTAAAAAATTCTTCAAGGATGACAGCTACGTACTTAAATTGCTACTGTATCAATAAATATTTAAAGGTTTAAGTCAATTTGTAAATTTGTTTAAAAATTAAGCAAGAATGTTGCTTGCATTTCCTTACTAGTTCATGAGGGAAACACTTCTGCAAAGGTTTTATGCATGTGCCTGTGTCCCAGCTGATGTTATTGACTCAGTATGGCCAGCATGCTACACTGTTATTCACAAATGGAAAATATCGCTTTTAATTTGAATCTTGCTCCTTCCTGCCCTATCATCTGGATATAATAACAGTTGCCAGGTAGTATGACAGCACATAACTGCTGGCCAAAGATAGTGCTCAGGGAAGCTTCAGACCCAAGCAAGGCAATCACATCCCTTTCTTTTTCTTATTTTTAAAAAATCTTTCTTTCTTTCTTTCTTTCTTTCTTTCTTTCTTTCTTTCTTTCTTTCTTCCTTCCTTCCTTCCTTCCTTCCTTCCTTCATTCCTTCATTCCCTCATCTCTCTCTATCTCTGTCTCTCTTTCTTTCTTTCCTTCTTTCTGTTATGGCTGACTCAGCCTTCCCTGGGGCAGGCAGCTTGTGGTGCCAGGAATCTAACCGCAGTCCCTGTCATTGCCTAGTAGGTGCCTTAGATCACTGAGCTATCTTGCCAGCCCACGGCCCTTTCTTTAGTTATTATTTATTGCCTATAAACAACTAAACAAAAATAGTTACCTTATAAAAGCTGACCTTATGTTGATTTAAAAGTGTTGATGTTTAATTGTTTGATCAATCTTATATACCTATATGTATTAATCTAAACTGATCTGATGATGAAAATATGTAATATAACCATTTTTAAATTTAAACAATAAAAGTATTAAATTAAAAAAATAAATAAAAGCTGACCTTATCGGAATCTTTTCTAGCATTTTATGAAAAGAGAAAGTTGTGAAATCAATTTCTCTGGGAATTTGATGCTGTGCTATACATACACAGCACATGAGATACGTACCCTTTGCTCAGATGCCTAGAAAAGCAGTGAAAGCTGGATTGCAAAGAAACATACTGGAATAGATGCAATGTTCCAAGAGTACATGACAGCTATGAAGGGAAATCTTAGTGTTCCACTTTCTGTCTGTTTTAGGAAGATCATGATGCCCCTAATGAACTTCTGTGTTAAAAATCAAGATATAAATTGTGTTTTGACCACGCAAAGCCTTTAGTTTTAATTTTCAAATAAGAACTTGTTCCCTAGTTATAAATATATATTTAAACAATATAAAATACATTGCATTATAGTAACTTTCTAATTTATTTTACTTAGGATAAATGATTAAAAATAATGATTAAAATAAATTTTAAGAATAATTTCAGACAAAGATGTATCTTTTTAAAAATTTTAAAAATATTTTATGTAGAATAGCATACAAAGATTTATTTCATGTATACAGCAATCCAGTTTCCATGACAAAACTGATGTTAGAAAACCTCATTTTACATTTTAAGTACATGTATTTAAATTGGCTTTGGTTGTTGTTGATACTACTTTTAAGCTTTACAGTAAGGCTTAAAACTTGTCATTGGACCTGGTCTAAAATTTATCAAATGATACAATTTAGTTTGAAGCTAAAATTGAACTGAAAGTGTTCGAGACCCTCTACTTTTTGTGAAGGTTGAGTCTGGTGGTCATTGCTGGAGTTGGCATATAGAAATTGAAGGAGGAAAGTTGTACCCTGGCCCATGGTTTCCAGATGTTTGTCTCTGGTAAACAGCTCCAGAGCAGGTGCTGGAAAAGTGGTGGAGCAAAGCTATGGAGCTCGTGGTGGACAGGAAGCAAAGCAAGGAGCAGTGATAAGAAGAGGCCAGGAACAGCAGGAGCACCCAGGGCCAGGCCTCCTTGATCCACCTAGACACAGTCAGAAGTGTACTTTCCTTACACTAGAGGGCTCTGAAGCCAAGCACACTGGCAATTTAGCTTTATTTCCTCAAGGCGCATCAATAAGAAACGTAGCTCATTAATACCCCAATGAGAAAACCCTTTCATTAAAGAAGATGCAAAAAGTTTTGTACCTCTGGTTGGGTATTAAAGCCATTCTGTGCCAGTTAATCTTAATTTTAGCTTGACTGGAATAAAAGGTTCTTAGAGAGGTAGTCGGGTCAATTGATTATTAATTCACTGTTGGTTAACTAAATATGTTATTAGGAAGTAGGGCTCAGTTGCTGGAGGTGGGTCAATGGAGTGCTGTCTTTGGAGGGTATAGACCTCACTGGCACTCTTTCCTGTGTTATTTCTCAGCCAGTGAAAAGAAAGCAGCTATTCCCTACCATTCCTTTCCTACATGGTGTTTCCGTTTGGCACCAGTTGACTGTAGCTTTCAAAACCATGAATCAAAATAAACATCTTTTCTTTAAACTGTGGATGCTCATTATCTTGTTCCTGCAAAGGGAATGGTAACTAATACAGAAAATCATTACAAAAGAATTGAAGTTATTGTTGTGGTTATGCCTGAACATGTGGCTCAGAAACCTGTAGAAAAACTTTGTAGAAGGTTCTTGGACACGTTTGGAGATGCAGACAAAAGAAAGCCTAGATGTAAGCAGAACTTAGTTTCTAGTCTGGCTGAAGCTCAGAAAGTAAGCTTTCCTAGAGCAGTGATAGGAATATGGAGAGTAAAGGCCAGGCTTAGGAGGACTCAAGTGGAAATAGAAATTCATTTTTTGTTGTTGTTTTAATTCATGTATTTGGAGCGCTAAGGAGATAGCTCAGTGTACTAAGCGAATGCATAGGCAAGCAAAGGGATTGAAGTTTGATCCCTGCCACCACATGTCACACTGGTGCTTGCTCCCAGGTGTATTGAGCTGGAGTCTGAGTCTGGACATCGTGGTGCTGTAATCCCAGCACTTGGGAGGCTGAGGCAGGAGGATGGGTGCGAGTTCGAGACCAGCCTGGACTATAAAAGTGAGCTCAAGGCCAGCCTCAACTGCATAGCGAGACCCTGTCTCAAAAAAAAAAAAAAAAAAAAAAAAAAAAAAAAAAAAAAAAAAAAAAAAAAAAAAAAAAAAAAAAAAAAAAAAAAAAAAAAAAAAAAAAAAAAAAAAAAAAAAAAAAAAAAAAAAAAAAAAAAAAAAATCTAAAGGTATCAGACCTAACAATTTGGAGAAAATTTGAAGGCAGCCTGATGTTCAAGGAGTGGCATAGGTAATTTCTGGCTGCTTTTAGCCATATTTGTAGTGAAAATCAGAAACAAAAGTAAATCATAAAGATTTGAGAAACTCAAATTTTGGCAAGAAAGAAGCACTTGTATAATTGGAACAAAAGAAGATAGGATTTTTTGAAGAATTAGGTGCATTCAAAAATAAACTAACATTTGAGCTGTAGTAAGAAGCAAGATGTCTGGAGGGCACCTCAGTAATCCACTAGGGCCTGTCAATCACATGCTTAAGTATAAAGAGTAAATGCCTTTGAAGCTCTTTGTTTTGAGGAAAGAGTTCCAGGGTACCCCAGGGAAATATTTTTTCTGCTTTCAAAGATTCAGACATTCAGAGGCTGGTGATACTGCTGGTGGCAGATACAGATGTTCTCACTATGATGATAGTTTCTCAGGCATACTGAATTTGTGGAGTCATGGAGGCTTCCACCCAGAATTCCAAAGAAGGCCTGGGAGGACAGGTAGTGTGCCTCCGGGAGGACAGTACGTGAAGCTGTGGGAGTGAACCTGTAAGAACCATGAGGCCCCAGGGGCTGCAGATTTCATGAACATGAAGCATCTATGGGGGATGTTACAGAATGAGAGGAGTGTCAACCCAAGAGAGAGGCCACATGAGTTGCAGACAGCAAGCCCACAGGGCTCCAGGATGCCCAAGCACTCTGGAAATCACGTTTTATCACCACATGCTCAGCTGCCAGACATACAGCTACAGGGCTTAAGATTTGCTCACATCAATTTCAGTCTTGGCTTGGTATTGTTGTGCTCCAACCCCTTATTCCTCTATTTATCTTGGTGTTATGGTTTATGTCTAGATGTCCCCGCAGATCCTTATGTAGTCATGGGGGAGCTTCTGGAGTTTGTGATTATTATGAGTGTGGATGCTGTACTTGCCCTGGGGCAGCTAATCTGAATTACAGTGTGAGGAGGGAGTTGAGGCTAGCTAGCTGTCTCAGTTGCTGCCCTCCTCTCTGCCTACAGCTACCACCATCAACTGCTGCTCTCTTCCATGTGACGTTCTGCCTTGTAGCCAGCTGAGTATGGACTCAAAACTCAACTAACTGCACTAAATAAACCTTTCCTTCCTTCATTTTGGATGCCGGGTATTTTGTCCTAGCAATGAGAGAATAACGGAGACACTCGGGAATATGTAATTCATTTTATGTTTATACAGGGTTCTTAGTTAAGTCTTTGCCTTGGGTCTCAGAGGAACCTGCAGCTTTGAATTTTGGGTGAATCTGGAACTATTAATATGTTGGAGAATGGAGTACTGCGGCTTTGATTATACATAGGTTGGTAATATGTTAACTGGAATCATGAACTTGCTATTAGGCTTATTTAGATATGAAGTATAGTTTAAGGAGATGTGTTTCAGTGTCAGATGGACAAGGGGTGGAATTGTGCCATCAAATCTTTTTTTTTTTTTTTTGTCTTTTTGAGACAGGGTCTTGCTATGCAGTTCAGGCTGGCCTTGAGCTCACTTTTGTAGCCCAGGCTGGTCTCGAACTCACACTGATCCTCCTGCCTCAGCCTCCCGAGTGCTAGGATTACAGGCGTGTGCCACCATGCCTGGCTTGAGCCATCAAATCTTAATCCTAATTTTATTTATTTTTGGCATAATCAGGGATTGAACCTGTGGTGCTACACCATTGTGTCATAAAACCAACCCTATTATTGTTGCTATTGCTGCTGCTATTATTTTGGTATAGGGTCTTGCTAATTTACCCAGGCTTGATTTGAACTTGAGATCCTCTTGCTGCAGATTCCTGAAGTGCTAGGGTTATAGGCATTTGCCACTATGTTGGGCCTATATGTCTGTTGGATTAATGGGCTTGTTAGGAGGTGGTTAAATGATTGAAGGGTATATCAATGACTCGTAGCAGTATGTGTTATTAGTTAGGACTAGTAAGAAGTGGGATAGCATGAACTGTCCTCGGGAGACGCCTCCTGCAAGTGATGCTCACTTGTGCTTTGCTTTCTATCTATCAAAAAACTGAGCATTTTGGCTCCATCATGTTCTTCTACTCTGATGTTTCTGTTTTCAGCCAACTCTCCATGGGATGAAGCCTCTGAAACTGTGAGCCAAACTAAACTTTCCCTTTTAAATTGCAGGTGTTGGTCATTTTGTCCCTGCGATGAGAAACCTGACCAATGTACACACTTTCAATGATTATAATGGTCTCAAGAGATGACCTTGTGCAGGTCCATCTGAATCTTTTTATAAGTTCATTGAATCTTAAGATTATATAGATTTTACAAAAAAGCAAAATGAGAAAAAATAGCATAAATTTTCTAGTTATTGAAAACCAGATGTTGAGTATTCTTTTCATTTATTGGTCTTAACTTAACTGGCAAAAATGAATTTGATTTGAGAATGCAGAAATTTAATTTTCAGTCATCTTTGTTTAGAGCACTTTTAAGATTATTTAGTTTTATTACTGTATAGTATTATTTTATATGCAGAATATTATTGAAAATATAGATAATACTTAAATTAAAATGTTTTTTAATTATAGTACAATAAATGTTGTCATTAATCCCCATCGGAATATGTCCTCTTCCTTTGGCCACAGTTGTGTCATTGTTCTTACCACCTTCTGAGGCAGGATGTCCTCTTTCAAGAGTGTCTGTAGTTATTCTCTCGTGCCAGCCTAAATTGCTCAAAGTGTTTACCTTTTGTGGTCATTTCACTTTTGTAGGATAGCTGGGAATGCCATGGTACAAGATCTGATGACAAAAGTGAAGGACACACTGAAAGTTTTTTATTTGACAGAAATTTCCTTTATTATTTATATTTAATTTATGGCATCCAGGCAACCATGAAAATATACTTATGAAAGACGATTTGTAAACTGCCTCAGAAAATGTTAAGACTGATGGGAAAAGTATGTAGAAGTGAAGATTATTTTGATGGAGATTCATGTACTTTACTGTAATAAGTTTGTTTACACGATAAAATTGGAGTTTTAGGGTCAGGGAGATAGCTCAGTGGTATGGTGCTTTCATGGCTAGCACAAGGTCCTGAGTTTGATTCCTATTACCAAAAACAAGAAAGCCAGCAGTGCTTCTTTGAAATCATTAATAAGAGCAGCCACATAAAGAATATTAAAGATAAAAGTCATAACTACAAATGATGACCAATATAAATGTGAGGCAATATGGTTAGTGAAATAATACACATGAAGCTTATAAAGTAGTATTTACATATAATGAGAGCGAAATATTAATCTTGACTATGGGCAGATTTATAGTAATTTGTCTTTCAGTGTAATAAACTTACATCAAAATCAAAACTAGTTCTTTGAAAACAGTAGTAAGTGCACCAAAATAAGTGGGATTAGAGATTTAAAAAACTAACTACAGATATAATAGAATTTCAAATTTTAGCAATTAATATCAAAATTTCCTAAGTAAAACATGAAGCATTTATCAAATAAATCCAGAAAATGTAACATTTGCTTTAAAGAAATTGCCTGAAAGAAGAGAAAATAAGATAGATTTAATTCACTTCATATGAAATATATAACTGACTTCAAATCTAGAAAGGGAGAAGGCAATAACTTATCAATTATGGCTTCTGAACATAATTGTAGAAGTGCTAACCTATAGCAATGACATCCAAATGTTAACTATACTTAATTAGCAATTAGGATTTTTCCCAAGAATATAAAGGTAGATCAAAGTCAATGTAATCCGCATCTTACCAGTAACAAAGAAAAACTTATATCATTTTCTTAGTATCCTTTATTTTGACCTATAGTAGAGCTTGGTTTATTGATAAATCTTTTCTACATCAGCTGCAACAGATCTGCAAAGCCCAATGGAAAAAAAAATATGAGTTCTACTGGATATTATATTGAAGCTGCACATAATAAGGCAAGAAAAACTTTTGGACTCAAAGGTTAGAAATCTTGTTTTAAAGTTTTTGGTAATCTGTTATGGCAGCCTTAGGTCAGGCTGCTAATCCACTAGCACAATGGCTGGATTGGGGGCATTTGGAGCACGTGTTACACATTAAAATTTCTTGTTCTGAGATATAAAAAAATAGCATTTACATCTTGGCCTTTCTTGGGCAGCACCCAAGCTGAAGTCAGTTTCTGCATAGATACATAGTCTCCTTCTCTTACAGAGATTGCCCGTGGGAGTCCATGCCCCACTGGAGTCACCTTCTCTTTGTGTGGAAGGTCCAGCAATCCCCTTGATACTAGAATGTTTCCTCTTCTCTAGTAAAGAGTTTCCTGAGTTAATGATCTAGCCTTAATATTCTTGCCAGAACGGGCATGTTAGATTTTTATGACCCATTGGGGAATAGTTTCGTTCCTTAGTTATCAAACTGAAATGTCTCCAGCTAACTTAATTTTATTTCTAAACCTATAGTTTTAGAATAAAAGTATTGCTACCTTTTTTAGAAGGTCTGTGTTGCTTTTCATGGGTTAAGCCTCTCATTGTCTTCCTGTAAGATGTTAAGTTTAATCTGATTGTTAAGTGTTTTTTAAAAAGTCTGGGATTCAAAATCGAGTAAATAGAGTATCCATTCCAATATTTTCATCTATACCATTGGGATCACTGGATTTGACCCTGCAAGTAGCATAGTGATCATGTTTCAGATGCGCAGTTAATTGCATCTGAAGTTCAAACTTCAGGGCAAATAGATCCATGCCCAGATCTGAGAATTTTCCCCACTATTTGGAAGAAATGAGCATTTTAGTTAAGCAGTCAAGGAGACCTTCTGGTTTTCATACCTTATCATGACAGCCCTTATTGTTCTACTGTCTTTCACAGAACATTAATGAGGCTTTGCAGTAGACATCCTATCCCATTTTTTCTTTTTTCTTATGTACTGGACTCATACTGTTCCTCCTGTTTTCAGCCTCCCAAGCACTGGGATTATAGGTGCATGCCACCATGCCCAGTCTCAATTGCCACCTCAGTGTGCCCCAGGGGCAGGACTGGCATAGCATGTGGTGCTGGGGATGGAACCCCAGTCCCTGGGCTTTGCCTAAGCAAGTGCTTAATCTGCAGAGCTATCTTGCCGGCCCTTCCATTTATTCTTATAACCACTATTTAACTTTTGCATTTTATCCACTGGCTACATTGTGTGCTCTGGTGTATTCTCTTCCACAGTGAAAGACTTAACTACTAGACCACCAGCTTGTGGTGGAGTCTGTGCACCACAAACCACCAGTGTTAAACTCTGCCAGAGAGATGGAGAGTGACTGATTCAATTTCCAGGGCTCATCTCGTACAAGTTTTCTCAAACTACCAGTAGTAAGAGTGGTTACTAGTTAAAATCTGGAATTAGGGTGGGATCAGAATATTGGAAGCAAAATGTATTTCAGAGAAAAAAAAAAAAAAACATAATCCTAGCAAGGAAGAAAAATGGGATTGGTCAGAATCATTGTGATGCAAGTCTGACAAAACTATAACATTCCCAGAAAGATGTCTAACAGCTTTTGCCTTTCAGATGGCCTTAAATTAACACAAATGGCCAGATATTTACATTGTGACTCAATTGTTCAGTCACTTGAACTGGCTGTCTTGAAATCTTTACCTGAAGAAGCTCTCTTAAAGTCACACACTCAAAAAGAGCTGACATTAGGATACAGTTAATTAACATGTTTTACCGAAGTTGTGCAGAAAGCATTCCCTTAAAGATGAATCTGGATACTTCCTACCTACATTTATCACATTTTATGAGAAAATTTGTGTTATTAAAGCCAAACTATCAAAGGAAATTACAGCTGATGTTGTAAAGGAAGATATATATATAAACCATAAATTCAATTTATCTGTCTATCAGCCATCCATCTGTTCTCTCCATCCACCATTCATTCATATATCCATTTTTGTCTGTCTCTTTTATGTATTAGTGTGTATCCATCTATCTGTCCACTTAATTACCATCTATCCATCTATCCATTTATTTGTGTAGCATCTTCCATATATTAGTTGATCGGTAATTAATGAACAGAAATTACATATCCAATAAACACATTAACAAAATTGACTAAAAAAAGACTTTCATTTTGTACTAGTTATTAAAAACTTGAGCTACTTAATAATTAAATTACACAAACTAATAAGGCCTCTATCAGTGTATAACTTATTTCACAATAGAGTTGTAACATCAAATATAATACAGTATAGTAGTGAAATTTATACATACATCTAATCTGATATAACCTTGACAGTTAATCTAGACTGTATCAATTTGATTGGCTCGGGAGCCACTCAGGAGATTGGAGGAGCACACTTATTCATGAGTCATGGAGCTGTGACTGTGGTACCATATCAATCCCTCACTATCTGCTCCCTGTTTTTGCCCCTTGCTATTCCTTGTGGCTACCACAAATTAATCAATTTTACTCTGCTATACACTTCCACCATGACATTCCTGCTTTGAGATGTGAGACAAATCAACATCTCATACTTTATATTGTGGTTGTCAGGTATTGTGTCCCAGTAACACAAAATGTGACAAAAAGAGAAATTGTTACCAGGAGTAGGGGCATTATGACTGCTCCTGACCATGTGGTTTAAAATTGATTTACTAGGAATTTTGGAAAGGTTTTAAAATTCAGGCTTAGAATGCTGTAAATGGGGTGGGAAGTGACAGCCAACTCTGTTCAGAGCTCAGAGGAGCAGGGTAATAAATGCTAGGTTTAAGAAGTTTCAGTTAGGAACATCAATTGGATTGGCAGTTGTACTAGAGGTCATGTGTTCATTTTTACAACAAAGTCTATCCATAATTTTGCTAATGTTCTGAGAATTTTTGAAGAGGATTAATTTATGTGACTGCAGAAATTTCAAATCAGCCACAAATTCAGACTGTATCATTGGTACTTTTGACTGCATTTAGCCAGATTTACAGTGTAAATTGGGCGAAAAATAAAGCAGGAAATATTGAAAAGCTTAAATTTTGATCTAAAAGGAATCATACATAAAGCTGGGGCCAAATTAACCATGACTGCTGAAGAGATTAACATTAATAAAAGAAATGAATAAATAAGAAGACTTAAGAGAAAGATGCCCTCTGTGTATCTCAGAAATCAATAAGACTCCAACGATCACAGGCTCAAGTTAAAAAAAGTCAGTTTTCAATTTGCAAAGTTGGTTCCTGGGATGCTTGTTCAATAAAGATCTCTTAGGAAATTGTTTCCCTCATTTTACTTAGCTATGTGGGCATTCACAGACTATTGCTATGACATAATAGCACTTGGCTCTTGGTTTTAGTGACAATAGGCTTTATTTATTTATTTATTTATTTATTTATTTATTTATTTTTGTCTTTTTGAGACAGGGTCTCGCTATGCAGTTGAGGCTGGCTTTGAGCTCACTTTTGTAGCCCAGGCTGGTTTCGAACTTGCACCAGTCCTCCTGCCTCAGCCTCCCGAGTTCTGGGATTACAGGCGTGAGCCACCACACCCGGCGACAATAAGCTTTAGTATCATGCAGATTTCTGGGGGCTTAAGAAGTGTCCACCAAAACTTCAAAAGAATGCCTTGGAGGCTAGGCAAGGGGACTCTAAGAGGTGACAGGAGAAATTGTGCGAATAAACATGAAGTTGCTATGGAAACACTAGGAAGTCAGAGATGCCAGGAATAAGGAACATTGGTAGAGAAAGGTGCCCTTTTGGAATTGCTTGGCCTATGCCACTGTACCTTAGTATTATATAATTTATTATGTTATTTTTATAAAGGTTCACAGTTAACAGTTTGCTTTGAGTCTTAGAAGAGGCTTAAACTTGAACTTTCAAAAAATTCTGGAACTTTTGAAACTTTGACGAGAGAATTATTTATGCTTTGGTTGTACACAAAATAATTCCATCATTTTAGGTAGAATTATAATTTTGTTTGTTTGGAGATTAATGATGGCTTTTGTGTTTGACTGTCTAACTGTAAAGGTACTAGAATTGACAGTTAAGCTTAATCATGTCAGCTTGAAGAGTTTGAGACCTTCCAGGGGACTGGTGAGGCACGCTGTGTCTGGGTAGGTTGTGGAGTGGGAAACCTGGGTATATGTGTACTCTGGCTGGCCCCTCATGCTTTACCTTTCAGCTGCCAAGGGCTAAGCTGTTTGCTCAGCCACTTCCTTTTCTGTGATGTTCCTGTTTTGGAGCCTGCTGTCCATGACCTGAATACCCTGACAGTTTGAGCTAAACTACATCTCTCCTTTTTTAAACCATAGATGTCAGTTATTGATTCTCATCAGTGATAAGGCTGATGAATATAACTACCTATACATAAAGAAAATGGCTTTCATAAACATGAGGAAAGGAAAATAAATTCTATATTAGTATAAAATTATAAAACCAGGTATTTTATATCGAGGGTTCTATATTTCATTGTTGGCTTCATAAATATTTTATATGTCTTAGATCTTTTGGAACATGGAAAAAGGAAATAAATTTTAAAAACATTAAGGATGTAAGGAGATTTCCTAGATGTTTGGAAAACCACGAGGTTGACATTTCATTTTCTCTGTTTGTCTTTCCATCTACTACAGAGAAATTCTTGACTGAGATTCATTTCTGAGCATACAAAGTTAGACAAAAAAACAAAACAAAAACATCTTTGACCACATTGTAAGAGAAATTAGAGAGACAGTTATTACAAACATAACAAAATAGCTTTTGAAATAAAAGGGCAGGATGATATAAAATATGATATTTGATTTTCCTTTTTACTTCTATTAAGATGGTTTTGGTTAATTTCCTAGCAGTGCCCAAGTAGTCATAGTTTTTACTTTTTGTTTTACTTGGCTGAAGTTTTTGACATTTTTACTAGAAAAATGGGAAATTATTAGTGTTTCACTATAAAGTGATGTGCTGAGTACTCACACATTAATATGATGATTAGCATTAATACAAAGCAGAAGACATATTTATGTGTTTGTCTTACAATATTATATATGCCATATGTGCAAAACATGTAAATATATGTAGTCCTATATGTAATCTAAATGGGATAAGAAATCTTAGTTAAGGGGTAGGGAGATAGCTCAGTGGTCTAAGGACCTGCCTGGCAAACACAAGGCCACGCTGTGCTGGCCTGACCTGGGGACACTTTGCTGGCCACTAAAACCAGGTGTGGTGAAAGATGCCTATAATCCCAGTGATGGGGAGGCTGAAATAGGAGGATGATTACAATTCTGAGCTGCATAGGGAGAGCCTATACCAAATACATAAATAAATTTTAAAAAGATGTTTAAAAAATCTTAGCTGAGGAAATAGTTCAGTGGAATAAGTGCTTTCCTAGCAAGTGCAAGGTCCTGAGTTTGATCCTTATTAGTGCCACAAAAAAAGGAGAAGATGAAGGAGAAGGAGAAGAAGGAGAAGGAGGAGGAGGAAGAGGACGAGGAGTAGGAGAAGGACAGAAAAAGGAGAAACCTTGTCTGAAGGACCCAGATAATTTAGAAGAAAATTGGGACCTGAAATTTTTTTAAACTTCATTTACTTATATTATGGCCAGTTCAGCCTACCCTGAAGTGGGGCTGGTGCAGCACGTGGTGCTGAGAATCGAACTGTGGTCCCTGTGATTGCTTAAACTTGCCTAAGCAGGTGCTTTAGACAGCTAGACTATCTCACTGGCCTAGGACCTAAAATTAAGACACAGTTAATTTCCTAAATATTCCATTCACCTTCAATTTTTAGGCTGTTTTAGCTACTAAACAAAACTTACTGCAAGTTACACTAGAACAATGAAAGAGCAAGAAATAAATGGACCTCCTGGCCTATGGGCGATTATATGTCAGGTACACATCGTGGAGGGGGTGGGGGTGTCAGGCAGGCTACAGACCACATCCCTGTTCACCTGGCTCATAGACTCGCTGCATGAAATCCCCTTTGTTTTCTGCCTCCTCACACCCAGAAGCAGGTAAGGCATTTCTCCTCTGGCATAATGCCACCTCTTCCTATTGCTTCTGAATAAGCTAGATGGTTTTAAAACACAGCTCCACAGTGGGCTCCGGAAGCCAAGGCTATGAGTCTTTCACCTGCTAGGTACAGAGGGCAAGCTCCTTCATCCTGGCCCTTTCCAGACATTGACTGCTGTGCAAGTTGTCAGCCTAATGCTTTGCTCTGAATTGTCCTCAGGATGTCATTTTCCACGGACTGCAAGGAGCTTGCGTGCTGTTACTTATTTGGCAATAAGGTGGTAAGCACATTTTGCCAGTCAAGCATATGTATGATCAAAAAGATGTGCTCCGCTCGTTATGTGCATGCTGTAAATCTGCTTTCTGGCCTTAGAGCTGATCTCATCAGGAGTAAACCTGAAGCAGCCTTTTCAGACAGTTATATTGAGACTGTAACCCTGTGTGGCGTATTGGCCTTTTCTTGTGGTGAATCAGGGGATAAGCACTGCTTCAGCAAATTTACATAGACAGTTATTGAGATCAACAAGATCTTCTTTTGCAAGATGTCCAGACATTGTCCAGTTGAAATATTAAAAGTGGACTATTTTCTCTGGCCTGGCGTGAATCACTTTTCCTGCTTAACATCTGCGAAAAGGATTCTCACTGCAAGGAAGAATATTGGTTTGGTAAGGGCCCTCCTTCAATGTGGCAGCTGGGTCTAGGTGCCTTTTCTTGCATGCTCTGTCCCCAGAGCATCAGGCACTGGTGTATGCAGTATTGCGGGTGTGAACTCTTTTTGCTTTCCAGGACGCCTTTGCATTGTGCTGACTTAGGTAGGCCAGAGCTCTGTTTCCCAGCACTGCTTTTTCGGTGATGAGAGTTTAGGATTGAGCCCAAGAGTAATTTACACATGAGGTTTGGAAGACAAAAAGAACAACAGTTGCTATATTCTGCATATTTCTTTGCAGTTCATGTTATCCGATCTTCTGTCTTACACTGCTGAGTGTGGTTCCTTGGTCAGAGAGCAGCCTTATTGAATTCGAGCCCAGTGGGGGGGGTGGGGGGCATCCTTAGTACCACCAGATGCAGGGCTCCTGCACCACGGAAGTTAGAGAAGTGAGAGACAGATGCCACATTGTCCTGGCTCTCTCCACTCCCTGCCTGTCATTAATTCTCAGCTGTCTGGCTTGTGGATATCATGCTTAGAACCAGATGTAGGAACAGCACCCTTCGCAACTTGGCTCAACCAGCTAAATTATATAAAATTAACTCTATAATAAACCCTCCTTTTTATACCACTACAAACATTTCTCACATTACTCCACAGTGATATCCTGTGGCTGTTACACTAAGATTTTGAGAGTTCATCTAACATCAGTCCTCTGTGTAACAATCAGGAAAATATTTCTTTTTTCTTTTCCCCACTCAGTGGATGAATATGTGGCTTATTTCCCCTTGACTGGGAGGCTGGTAAGATTTTGATTCCTAAGTGATCTTGTCCCTCCTGCACTCTGTGCTTCCGGTTAAGTAGAGACAGTAACTACCTGTCCCTTGGTGAATAAAACTCTAAACCACATACGACATCCACTTTGCACTCCCTATTAAAATTTTACAGGTCAAAAATCCAAAACCCACTTAATAAAAATTATTCTTTGTCATAAGCGACAGGAAAGAACAGGTCAATCTGGATATAATGGTGCAGTAATTAGAAACTTTGTAGTTGATAAAGTGTAACTGCTAATCAATGTTTGGCTAATTAATCAATATTTTAATCATTAGACCTTTTAAATTTGTTTTAATGAGCATTTCCTCTAATTCCCCTGATCCCATTGCTTCCAGTGCTTCTATTATCACTGTTAAAGAACAAAGCAAGGATCTCTGTGTTAAGGGTGTCCAGGATCTTTAAAGTCAAAGCGGACTAATACACCTCATGCAAGCAGAGGTACCTAGGAATGCCAGGATTTAGGTGATTAAACACGAAAGGTATAAAGTCACCACATTATCATGGAACATTTGCTTAATGGCAAAAAGTTATGATTTAGAACATTACATTAAAACCATCATAAACTTTCTGTTCTCCAAAGAGTAGTTGGAAAATTGTGTTCCCTACCCACAGTTGGGATTGGCTAGTGTTCATGAAACCTTACTGTCTTTTCTTTTGTGGTACATATTTTCTTTTATACTGTCCCATAACTTTCGGTGTCATGCTGCCTCCTTAATCTGTTTGCCTTTTCCTCACTGACTTTCTTCTCTGTTCCGCTTCTTTTTTTCCTACTCAACACCACTTTTATCTTCTCTTCTCTTTTTATTCACCAATAACCCCTCTGTCACAGCAATTACTGGGTAAAATATTTCTACAATAATAACCGCACTTGAAATTTATGACAGCAATGTCTACAGTGACAACATGGATTATCCCTTCTTTTTTATTTAATGAAAAAAAGCTACAAGGTTTGCAAAGATTCCAGACTGTGCTCAAAGGACAAATGTTCTAAAATAGAATCCTATTCCTCTCCACGTTCTTTTATACATTTCTCAGTATTATAGTTGACTTGGATATTTGACTGGGATGGGAGATTTTCCGCCTTTGAAAGAAAACTATTTCATTTTCCTATAGTCTTTGTGTAGCAGCTACCATTTCCCACAGTAGGCTTTTTAAATGTATTACAGTAAAATTAAAGACACAAGTCAAAAATGTAGCAAGCAACATATTTGTATGTGCCTGTCAGGTGTCATAGTGCAGTGCCACTGGGACGATGCCGCAGCTCAGGTCAGGCTGGTTACCATGCAGCTACGGGCTCAAGTCTTCTCCAGAAACATTGTGCATAGCATGGCAGTGCTTGACATGAACAGAGAGGCCTACCATATCTAGTAAGGTCTCACAGAGTCTGGAACATTAAGTGGTAAACACCTAACCTTGCAAAAATTAGGTAAGAAAAGCATCTAAAATACACTGTAATATTCTGATTATTCTGGAAATCCAGAGCATTTTATAAATTACTGTAGTACTGATGGAAAACAAAGCTTTGCTACTAGTGAGGGTGGTACTCTCTCTCTCTCTCTCTCTTTGCTACTACTAGAGTTGTGGTAATGATTCCTGAGTTAATCAGTGGAGCTATTCATGGGAAAACACTTCCACTCTCCTTACAAGGTGTATTTCTTTCTCCTTTGAAGTTAGGTGTGGTCATTGACTTGCTTAGGTAGCAAGTATCATGCATTTTATTTGGTAAGGAGCATTAAAAACTACCAGATAATCCATCTCCTCTAACTTCTGTGTAAGGGACTGGATGTAAAACCTCTGAGAGTCGTGCTGCATGGTGGTGGGTACTTCACGAACTCTGAGAACTGACTAAACTGCTGCATAAGCTCCAAATGCACCTGAAGTGCTCCACACCTCTCCTGACTAATCAAGAGTATCTGGGGCAAGTTTTAAGGCGATGACAACGCATACACTATGCCTTTTCTTCTCACATGTTTTAGAATGCCACTCTTCCTACAATATTATGAAAATAATGTACTGTTCTCATATATGCATATGACAAAAACCAGGGTGTTAGTTTTAGTGTGAACTTAAGCAGCCAACTCCATTACATAGGACAATGCTTTCTGAACTCTGTTGTGTGTTAGGGTTGTGGTGCTCTATTGAACAACTTCAATGCACTACCTCTTCTTTTAGCTTCAAACTCTAATTGCTTTCTTTTCTCTTGCTTCTTATTATCCAATATTCTCTATACTTCATCCATCTAAAACAAGTGAAGAAAATTCATGGAAATGGTTATAAAACACTTATAGTTAAATCAGAATTTTAGAAAATATTTTCTGAGCAATTAACTGCAATTTTCTGGGGAAAAGAAATCTCTTAGCCACATATCCAGAATACATTTTCTTTTATATTACCTATAAAAAAGTAACAGTGTACAATGTTCAAAAGGAAGGTTTGACACTGATTCTGTTTTGAAAATTTCAGCTCTAATGTGCGTACACCCTAACTAATTAGTATTATATTTTGGCTACCTTTGGCTGAGGGACACGAAGACCCAAGATTCCTAGAGGTAAGCCATTAAGATCCTGAATTATCAGAGAACAGATTTTTGGCTTTTCAGGGGTCAAAAATAACACCATTGCTCCCAACCTGAGATCAGAACCAATTTACAGAGAACGAGACAGGAGTCAGACAGTTAGAGATCAAAATGTCAGCTTTATTACTGATAAAAGCAATGGTGAAGGACATAGCTTAGATAAGTCCTAATAGGCTTGCTAAGGCTCCTCTGAATTGAAGTCCCACCCTTCACATTACCACCGAACAGGCAACAAACAAAGCTCCCACAGTCTACAGTGGTGGGAGCCCAGCCCGCTTTGCCAGCTCTATCACATGGCTGACAGCAGGAGAGAATCCACCTTTTCTGCAAGAGAGAAAAGCAGAGGCCAGGTCGCAGCAGCAAGCATGCCAGGCTTACCCCTGCAAGCCAGATGAGCTGCTCCTTGGCTGGGCTTCTGTGCTCTGGGCGCTGAGACAGAGAACTTCAGCCTGGTGCCGTGTTTCCCTGTCTTAGAACTAGTGACACTTTAGATGCACCCTTCTCGTAGCAGAGGGCATGCTGTGTACTGGAGCAACTTCTAGGTACCAGCAGCACCCTACCAGCGGTGACAAACGGCATCCCTAACCGTTGGCAATGTCTAGGGTTGCAGTGGAAAGGTACTCTCATCCCTAGCTGAGATCCACTACCTCAGGATTTCATTTATTTGGAAATTCAATGAAAAAAGAAAAAAAAAATCCTATGTGTTTTCCATTCCTGAAAACTAGCAGTCCAGTGGAATCTAATTCTTTGATAACTAATGTGTAGAAAGTTCCTTTCAAACAGGCAACAGCAAAACAAATTCTCATATTGAACGTTCAGGAATTATCAGAAGAAAACTCAGTATTATTAGTGAGAAGAAAAAGCATCATGATTTGTGTAATTATTTTATGAAATATATATATATATATATATATATATCACATTAATATTATTAATGTAATTAGCAGAGAAGATAAAGGGAGACTTTTACAAAAGAGGAATATGATCAAATCAATCCCCCAATATTCACCTGTTCCCTAGCATTCTGCTGGATGTGGTAGGGGATTATAAACTGCCTCTGTACTATATCATCTAAGCTATATCTTCTCTGTCATGAAAAATATGGGCATTATGACATATACCCATAAAAAGTTCAATATCGATATCATGCAGGGTGTGATTCAGTGCTGTATAGTCCTCTTTCTCTGTCTTTTGAAATCTATCTTTTAACTCCTTGAAATGAATAAAGCCTTTGCTTTTTTCTGTTCTCAGCCTGTGAGCTTGATGTCCATGTAGCTGCAAAAGCTGCATAGTGAAATATCAAAAAAAGAAAAATCCCATCCATACCTGCCCTTGCCTCACTGAGGTTATGGAATAAGACAAGAAACCCAGAATAAGAAAATCAAGCCTGTGAAAGATGGGGTATAGAGGCGATCTGATCATGGTACTGAAACAAAAGTCATTAGAAGTGTGAAAGGAAATCTTTGACTAGAAAAATCAAGGCAATAATAAAGCCTCAGGCATTAATTATTCTCGATATTTTCATGTCACATATACCTAATATACAATACATACCCTTGCCACCAAAATGCACACACAAGATTTTCTCTAGGGCTTCAGTGGATCTTCACAAAGCACTGATTAGGATAAGGCCAGGCTGTTGGCTGATAGTCTGGGTAGCCAGTGACCTGATCCAAAACCACCAACTGAATAAGGAAATTCTCCCTCATGACTTCTACTTAGGAAAGCATCTTACATGGTAGGATACTGTCTCATCAAAATTAAGAGTGTGGGTAGTTATAAAGATAGCCTGAATACAGAAATATTCTTGAATAAGAGGATATCTTTGACCTCAATTATCTTTTGATTAACTATTTTATCAACCAAATTCAAGAGCCTTCAATTCTTATTGCTTGTGGCCATAGCTTTGATCTAAATAATCACATCTAAAAGTCTCCTTCTTCATCATACCAAATCATCTTTACTTTAACTGCAAGATTTGGGAATATGAGCCAGAAGAGAGAAGAGATTTTCAAGGCAGTCAAGTAGTATAAGATTACCTTTAAAAATGTTGACACAGATATCTTTTGTATGCTTAGAATCTAAGTAGCGTCACATGTTTGTGTCATTAGTCTTTTGTATTTCTTTAGATATTCTATAATCACTTTCTATTTTTAAAACTTCTATTCAGTTTTCCTTAGTTCTGCATGTAATGTGTTTATGATTCATTGCTCTTTACCTTTTTCTAGTAAGTTGTGTATTTAAAAAAAACTATTTAAGTGTCAGCCTAGATCTACACTGCCCTCAGTTTGCCACTGTATTCACTTAGCACCTTGGTAGCTAAAAGAGTTCAGTCTCTTGAGTGTCTGCTACGTGCTGGGCACTGTCTCAGTTACCTTCTGTGCACCACCCCGCTTAATGGTCAAGGAATACTATGGAGTAGTCATTACTTCTGTTCTTATTTTCATACCCCCCCCAAATAAGGACCCCAGCACTTAACAAATTATAAAATTTTAGAATCTGAGAGAAACACTATCCAATTCATCACTACCAAGAGGCACAGAGGAGGAGCACAACCTGGGGCTTTTGAATCCCAGTCCTGAGCTCTAATTACCCTCACTATCCAGTATGACCTATATGGTATATACAAGTTACTATTCTTTAAGATTTTAGTTATCTTTACCATAAGCACTCTTCTTTTTAAATGTTCATTTTTGCCATAAATCTTTCTAAGGTGTGCATTCTGCATGTGATTAATGAACAATATTAATTTTTATATCTTTCTAGTTGATGCAAGGAAAACCAGTAATGTTCACAATGCAGGACATAGATACATCCATGCATAATTCTCAAACAGCTTTTCTTTACTGTTCTGAAGCATATTAAGCATGCATAAATGTTTGACATTATTTGTTCTTGAAATCTATTTCATTTGTTCCAAATTTCTCCCCCATGCAGGTGTGAACACATATATTGCAATTTTTAAAATTTGATACCCTAATTTTTCTCAAATCTCAATTGTTTTCTGGTACTTGTAAAAGGAAGAAGTCTTGCCAAGTGAAGAGAGTGCTTTCAGGAGTTCAGTAGGCTGCTGTCTCATCCTGATCTATTGCACGCCCTTGGGTTTAACCTCATTGCACTGGACTTGGTGAAGAGGTGTAGCAGCTTCTTTGCTAACATGCACTCAATGGGCCAGAGCCTTCAAATGAGCCAATTGCATTTGTGGATTAAGTTAAACCATTTGGATGGGTATTAACCCTTTCTGGTCGATGAATTTTTTATGCCTGAGTAGAATAACATACTAAGCACTGCCCACTGTCCTTCAGTACACACCCTTCCTCCCTCAGTTGCTTAACTTATACAGCAAGTGTCACACTCAGTCAATAACTCAGTAGTTGAGAGAAGTGCTGAGCAGTGGGAAAAAAGGGAATAGCAACTAAATGAAACGACCCTCAACAAACAGGTGAACAAGCTGTAGAAATCAATGACATGAAAATGGACTGCTTTCCTCTCCTCATTGAATTTAGTTGCCTTTTCGTCTCTTCTCCCTTTCGCTGGCTGCCAGCATTCTGGGGGTGAAAGTGTCTCAGAACAGCCCTGTGGAGGCAGCATACTGCCTAAGAGAGCCCCTGTGCAGGAAGTTCACAGCAGAGTCCTGTGGCTTCCAGAGAAATTCTTGATGGTTGCTTTCATAGCTCTCCATCGTCAGATGCCATTTCTTATACACTTGTGTAATCTCATCCCATCTAGGCCAACTGTCCCTAAAGTTGATTCACGGTGAGTTTTTTCAGCATTGTCTCCGATCTTTCATGAAGTCTGTCTCTAATGTGCTTTTGTGCTTTGAGCTTGTTTGAAACACCAGACTACCTGCTCCAAAACTTCTTGTAGTTCTTCAAAAAAGAAAAAAAAAATCTCAGACGAAGCCAGGAATCCTGAGAGAATAAATGTGTTTTCCTTTGTGACCTTCGTGAACAATGATTCTTCCATGAGATGTATTAGTTTCTTGTGTCCTTTAGGACTTTTACAAGATGGTAACCTGAGTGTTTGGTCTATGACAAGAAAGTATTCCATGGCCGATAAATAGGCACTAACTTTCACAAACTGGAGATACAGAAGGGCTTTAGGAAGTTTCACAGGTGATGTTGACATCATTTTACAGTTTGGAGTGAAAAGATGTGTTTATATATATATTTACATATCATACTGAGTGTTCTTATAGCAAAATAAAAATGGAAATTTCACTAAGTAAAAGGAAATCAGTGATAGAGAAGAGGTGCTTTGATTTTTTTTTCCTGTGAAACAATTCATTTAAAAACTAGAAGAAGAGCTATGGGTTAGGAATGAACAGTTGTTTAATAATATGTGAACTACTTTATTACAGTAGTTTCAGGTCAAGTTTGAATTAATACATAATTGTATGCCTTGAGCAAATTACCTAATCTCTTTGAGCCTTAGTTTTTTCGTGTGGTATACTTAACTCTGTGAGAAGTGAGAATGAAGCAAAATAAATTATTTAGCACTGATACTGGCACATATTATGAAGCAAAAAATGTATTATGAGGGTCTCCGCCCTTTCTCTTTCTAGATTCTCTATATGTTTTGCATATTTTTAATTTACTGAGGAGGACCGTATGTTTGGAAAATTGAATGACAATAACATGACAAAATTTTATCTTCGTGAGTGGTTATATACTCATTGTTAAAAGGTGACAAATGGAAATTTTAATTTAAAATGGGATTACTGGCAGGTGAGATGTAGCCAACTAAAATATTCAAGATATAGAAAAGCAAAAAAATAAATTCTTGAAATTATAGTTCACTGTCACACTGCTGCCAAAATTTATATGAAATGCTCAATACCATTAAGGTTGGTGAAACTATACTGAAACAAACAATTGACAGCTGTTTCTTGTCATAATTTAGGAAAGAAGCAATCTTGCTTTTTTGAAAGTTGTCAGAAATACCTTTCATCTTTCTCCTCAAACTCTATTTCTTGGTTCAGAAGTAACACAAGGTCAATGCCAACCAAAACAACTAAAAATGGTCTTTTTTTTTTTTTTTTTTAAGTAGAGTTCTGGTATTGTGTATCCTGGTAGCTATTGCATCTTCAGTAAGTGCTAGGAAAAGAGAGAGAAAATGAATGTAGTACAATGAGCCTGCAAAATACAATGCATACTAAGGATTGCAATTTGATATGCTCTATATTTGTGTACAGTGTTGGACAACAATAGTGTAGGGGGTCACATCAGGTCAACAGAACAATTACTCACTTAATATAGTACTGACAAGGTGTGATGAGGGAAGTCCCTGACTTCACAGTACTGACTACAGCTTGACCTGAACATAGGACAGCGCGGGAATTTGTTAGACCTGGAGGAAAAGTTATATATGCCACACAATATCTTGTGATAAACACTGAATTTGAATTGATCTCTGCTCATGTGAAAAGGAATAAGTAAAAACAGTAGCTTATGAGCAAAGAAGAGGTGCAGAAAGGATTTCGTGCCACATAGACCCAGAGAAAAATACAAAGAAAACTATCCAGCTACAAAAGATAATTTTTAAAGAAGACTTACTTATTTGTTTACTTGTTTGTTTTGCCCAGGGTCTCACTGGACTCTCTCAGCGGACTCTCCTGTCTCGGCCTCTCCAGCACTGGGATGCAGGCATGGGCCATCACTTCCAGTTTCAGTTGCCAGCACTGCGCAGGGATTGAACCTAGGTTCTTGTGCTTAACAGACACGCTCTTAGACCACTGAGCTATCGCCCCAGCCCCACAAAAAGACAATTGTACAAGCCTGTTTGGTTATTTTCAGTTAAGATCAGAAATATCATCCTATGCCCTTGGTATCAAAATGAAGCTTGCTAACGTGTCTATTAAAGTTCTCCATTGGCAGGACTCTACTTAAAAATAGCAATCATTTAAGCTTTTGAAAAATGTTCAGACACCGCAGGGAGAGAACAGGATGAGATGGAAGTGCAAAGGAATGCATTAAGTACACAGACGAACATCTTAAGAAAGGATAATTACACTAGATAGTAACATTAGCAAACAGATTTACAGAGCTGGTTTGGGCCATAGCAGCTCATTCTGTAATCTAAAGAACATTAAATTTCAGATGGTGGTTTCACTTATTCATTCGCTGACCAGATAATGAATGTTTCCTTGGTCACTGCAAGCAGTGAGCAAGATATAGCAATGAACAGTGAGATTTAAGTACCTAACTTACACTCACAAAGCAGTAAAGAACTCAGTGCTAAGAAACACGGTTAATGATTGCTACAGAATTGGGCAGGCTATGTTTTCTCTGACAAAGTAACACAAAAGAAACAAATGATGAGGAGGAAGACTTTGAAAAATGAAAGGGAAATTTCTGAAAATATACTAGTATCAGAATATCTATTGGAAGGGCAAGCCTGGAAGGCTTGAGGGATAGAATGGAGAGAGTAGCTGTATCCTACTGGACAAGATAGGACTGGATAGGAAATTAGAAATTCCAGTTTTTAAGATGGGGAAGTGTAGTGGTTGATACATTGTGTCAGCTTGGCTGGATGACTCAGCATCCTGGTTCCCTGTTGGTGGGAATCCCGCCCTGGGGTACAATTGCTTCCTCTCTAGAGAGTGACCAGAGCCTGCCTAGGTTATGATTGGTTTCTCTCTAGAGCAGGATCAGGGCCTGTCCTGGGGTACCATTGATTCCACCTTAGAGCACAATGGGCCCACCTCAGAGTGACTCAGCACAAAGAAACTTTATAAAGGGGGCTGAGGAAGGAGTCAAGGTGCTACTTCCTTGGAGGGACTTCAGGCTTTGCATTTGGCCTGGACTTCATCGTCTGGCTTGCAGCGCAGACTCTTCAGTTTCCAGCTTGGATCTTTCGCCTTCTGTTGCAGACTCTTCAGCATCCATCACAGACCCATCAGCCTACAGATAGAGACTTACATGGAACACTGCAGGGAGTTTCAGACCTTGGGACTGAAGTCTTCAGTCTGGGGTGTGCAGATGCCCTCTGCATGCTTCCTCATCAGACTCTGTGGCTAACTATTGTAAGCCAATCTTATAATTCCTTATAGATTGTATATTTTGTATTAATATCCATTCCTTATATTATATCTGTTGTGTTCCTCACATAAAACCCTGACGAATCAGGAAGGCATCTTGGATACTGTTCCTAAAGCACTGGCATCCAATTTCAAGTTGTAGGGAAAGGGAGTTGATCTATGTTGAATTATACATTATTCTATGTTGAATTACATGGAAATGCTATTGCACGGAATTTAGTCTCAATGAGCAGTTAGGAGACACATGGTAACAACTGAAGAATGAGCCCACACAAAAATACAGGATACCATTCAATTGGCCAACACTGGGCATATTATCTTGGAACCGTATAGAATATACCATCGAATAATTGCCCAGCACATGTAAAAGGAAATAATTTCTTCACTGTTTTCTCATAATTTTCTCATTTCTAATGACCAAGTATCTCCCCTAGAGGACACTAATATCCCTGCAGCCCTAAGTGTGCAAATATGCATATTACATAAATTTTCAACACACTTTATTCTATCAAATCAAGGGCAGAGGGTGATTGGGAAAATTTGAAGTGAAATGTTGCCACACTGTAAATGAATCTGGGCACATAAATCTACTATTACAGGGCTGGCATGCCTGAATCATGAAAAGCTCAATGGGTGAATTTTAGGGAGTTATGTTCATTTTTAAAGATTATTTCAGTTTTTATGCAGCAAATAAAACATAGGGGCAAAGTAAAGGCTGTAGGAGGCTACAAAAGTCATTTAAGCAAGACTGGGATGCCTCGCCTTGACGTCCAAGTGGAAACTAAGAGTGGTGGAGAGAATAAATGTCTCACTAGGAATTATATTGGATCAGAGAGGCAAAGACTGATATGTAACAAAAGGAAATTAATTATTAATTGAGTGCCAAAGTCAGCAGGATATTCTCACAGGGAAAGAGCCAGAGACAAGATCGCTGTGCTTTGTCGACTTGAGCTTTGCTATGAACAACAAAATCTAAGCAGCCATACTCAGTGAATTTCAGAACAGATTATATCTGCTGCACAGGAAGTGGAATTGTGCTTCAAAGTGAGCCCATTGTTGTAATTTGATACAACAATGAAAACAATACTCATTTCAATAGAAAAGCACAAACAAAGTTCTGCATGACATTCATGAGGTGGGCATATTCCACAATCACTCAATATATGCAGAATGAAAAGCTGAAACTTACTCACATGAGAAGAAATAATAATTGATTATGAAATATGCCAGATGCTGCTACTAACACACACATATTTTAAAATGAATGTTTTAAATAATCTTAATGAAAAAAAGTAAATTTTCTTAATATCTGAGCATCTCAGCAAAAGGATGTGCCAGCAGAAATAAAACAGACTATTGACAATCAAAATAAGGTAGTAAGGAATATAATATAACCTCTTTCCTGCCAAACAACAGTTTAATTTATGAACTTGTTTCTAAACAATCACCAAATGCTTCTAGGCACCAAATCCCCAAAGGACATAGAGCAAATAGAGAAACATGCAGTCAAAAAAATCTCCTACTGCTCAGAACTGAAGATACTATGGCTTATGAACATGCTCTTTACCATTCTTAACCTGATGTTATAGAAGTTCTGTCCCAGACATGTGACGTCATGATGATGCTACCTTCCCTATTGTCTTCTGGTCTTCTGTGTACAGTTGCTCATCTTCACCCACCTGTCCCTGTGTGGAGAATCTCCATCCCAGGCATCCAGCCAAGAGAAACAGATCTGTTTTCCAGTTAAGTGATAGAATTTCTGTCTCAGGTAAATCACGCAGATTATATTGGGACTCTAATCAGTCCTTCAACCTCATTCATATGCTAAGAGTTTCATTTAAGGAAGAGAAAGTGGAGCACACCATGGACTTCCGCTATGCCTCCCCCCACCCCCAGAACTCATTTTATGTCACTGAAAATGGATCTTAGACCTTGGCTCCGGTGCTACAGGAAAAAAAGGAGACATGAAAATGAAAGTTACCTAGCTCTGTCTTAGGCGGGCAGGTGCTAAGTTGCTGAGCCACCTCCCTAGCCCTCCAGCTCTGTCTTAGAATTCTAACTTTGTTTGTTATCCAGCAAATAACTCCATGCATAAACGTAGAAATTAAAAGTGACAATTTTGGTGGATAATGAACAGATTCCTTGTAGCTCTGACATAAGCAAAGTAGTAGAGCAGTCAAAGTTTAATAGGGACCATAAAGAAGTACTACCCTGTAATCGACCCACCTGAGCATGTGCAAATGCCAGAATGCATGCATTCAGGAGCAGTGAGAGCAGGACAAGGTGCAAGGACACAGAATTCCCCAAGCCAGACATGGACTCATCCAGAAAAGGCTGCATCTGCACTGATGTAAGTGGTTGCAAATCACATGCTACCAAACACTGAAGAGTGAGCTGTTGTGCTTTTTACATTAAAACAATTTTTAAAAATTCTTTACTCAGTACAAAGTCTCACTATGCAGCTCAGACTCATATTGATCCTCCTGTTTCAGCTTCCACAGCACTGGGATTACAGGTGGGTGATGCCACTCCTGTATGTTATGCAGTACTGGAGGTCAAACTTGGGACCTTGTGTTTGACAGGCAGGCAATTAGACCACAAAGCTGTCTACCCAGCCAAGGTAGCTATTCTTTTTTCCCCTACTTTAAAAAATTCTATTAATTTCAATAAGAAAGAAATGAGACACTTTCAAAACATGTTAGTAGGACAGTCACAATAATTGATATAATGCATATTGCTGTCTTCATAGTAGTAGTTCAGAGTACAAGATGCAGACATGATAACTTTTCTAAACACTATTAGTACAAATATTTCTTCTCACTGAACTAAAAGAAAATAGTTGTATGCATAGTCCATCATAGTAGTGGGTTATCAGCAGAACTGGCAATGTCAGAAGCTGTTGTCTTTTACAATAGCACTGTGGAAAATAAAATACTTAGGAATTAATCTAACTAAAGAAGTAAAAGGTCTACTCAATGAAAACTACAGTACTTTGAAAAAAAGACATCATAGAGGATTTCAGAAAATGGAAAAATGTTCCCTGCTTCGAGATAGGAAGAAGTAACATTGTGAAGATGGCCATACTCCTTAAATTGTTATACAGGTTTAATGCAAGCCCTACCAAAATATAATCGACATGCCTCATAGACCTAGAAAAATCATTCCTAAAATTTATTTGGAACCAGAAAAGACCTAGAATAGCAAAGACAATCCTGGGCAATGCAGGAGCTATTCTGAGTGAGAGAAATTCACATGAAGCCAGGCTGAAAAATAAAAATACTCTTACCACTGATAGTATACAGGCTATACACTTTCACAAAAAAATAAGAGAGGAATGTTCCAAGCTTCTAGCTTCTGGATAAATATAAAAGCACAGGTTCTTAGCAGTTGGTTTGAAGTGGCAAAATAAAGAGCTAGCAAACTTGAAAAATACAGGAGATAAAGGAAAAAGAGAACTAAAAAAACTCTTAGATTTCAGGAAAATGTAGACTTCATTAAATATATACCATAATATGCATAATAGAAATGTCTGAAAATAAAACACGGAAAAAATTGAAGATTAGTATGCTGAGCTGTAAAAGGGTTAAATCAACAGCTTCCAACATTACCAGTTTTGCCAATAACCCACTGCGATTATGGAACATTAGATTTTGTATACAACTACTTTCTCTTAGTTCAATGAGAAAAATTTTTTGTACCAATAATGATTAGAAAAATTATCATGTTTACACCCTGTGCTCTGTATAACTAGTAGGAGGACAACAATATGCATTGTATCAAATATTGGGAATATACTGCTAACGTGTTTTGAAACTGTCACATTGTTTCTTATTAAAGGTAATTAAAAATAATAATAAAAAATAATAATTTCACCATTAAGGAATTGAAAATAAAGCGGCTGAAAACTCCTCAAATTTGAAAAAAAAAAATCTTTATCTATATGTCCTGAAACTCAAAGAACTCTAAGTAATAAAAGTAAACAGAAAGCACCGTACTAACATAATAGTCTAAACATTGAAACTAAAAGAGAAGATTATAAAGGTAGTAAGAGTAAAATGACTCTGTGAACCAAAGAATCTCAATAAGATTAACACCTGACTTCTGTCAGAGGACTGGTGTTGACATGTTAAAAGTGTCATGTAGCCAAATTCTTGAAGAACAACTATTTTATACAGTGATATGAGTTTTGAAAATGAAGGTAAAATAAAGATATTTCACAAGGTATTCATTATTAATTGACTTGTCTTAGAAGTTTGAAAGAATTATTCAAGCATAAAGCAAATGGCACCTGGCAGAAGCCCCATTAAAAAAGTGAGAGAAAGCTACACAAAACTAATTATGCACGTAATACACAGTGATGATATAATTGCATTTAAAAATGTGTTTCTCTAGTTGACTAATTTAGAAAGCAATTGCTTAAAGCATTATGTACGTAATGATGCAACTTGACAGAACATATTTGACAATAACAGCACAAAGAATGTGTGTTTGGACAAAGAAGTATTGCCTTGAGAAAATCACAACATATATTAATTAAAAGTATAAGTAGAATAGAAAAGAAAGACAAAAGACAAAATAAAATATTTACTATGAAAAAACTATGCATGCATACTTACCTCATAATCTCTGTTTTTTAAAGAAGTTAACCATGTAACAGGATAACTACTGTATCGTTAATTGTTAATTAATTGCATATATAATTGCATTTATATATGTACACAGAATGTATAAAATTGTAGCCCAAAAACAATGGAGGAAAATTGAGTTAAACATAATACGATTTCTATATTTTGCTGGAAATAGGATATGCTGAAGTAGATAACTTAGCATGTACACTATAAAAAATAGTACTTTAAATTTTTTAAATTATAACTGTCTTTTAACTTAAAAGTAAAAATAAGAGCAAGAAAAACAAAGACATAAACAGGGCAACATATAACAATACATACATTACAGATTTTCAGAACAAGAAAGTTAACAATGAAAGACATAGTATCTATTCTTATCATCAAATCTTTGCTCAGATTAACAGATAATTATGCAAGATGAAGTATATGATTGAATATCGCTACATGCTCTCAAGAAATCTTAAATTTGTTTCTTTTCTCTCATTTTCTTTTACTACCTTTCTTAAAAAATTACTTTAAAGTATATAGTAATAGCCGGGTGTGGTGGCGCACACCTGTAATCCCAGCACTCGGGAGGCTGAGGCAGGAGGATCAGTGTGAGTTCGAGACCAGCCTGGGCTACAAAAGTGAGCTCAAGGCCAGCCTGAACTGCATAGTGAGACCCTGTCTCAAAAAGACAAAAAAAAAAGTGTATAGTAACAATTAATATGACATTAAAAATAGTACACATTTAGACCAAGATGACAGGTATTTCAAGCATGGCTTTAGTATTACACTTGCTATTTTCAATGTAGTTGCTTAGTTCACTGATATCAGCCTAGAGAGTTAGTCAAGGTGAGAAAAATTTATTTATTTATTTATTTATTTAGAGAAAAATTTATAGTTATCCCTGTATATTTTTAATGGAGATAAGACCTCTCAGCTATAAATTACCTATAAACTTTGAGAAATTCAACAGTAAAAGCAGAATAAATTTAGGTCAAATTAAAAATAATAATATGGGAATATAAATACATGGTATAGTTAAAAGAAAAATATTGAGAAAAATGTTATGAAATAAATTTTGTTGTTTGTAAAGTTCAATAAAATGGTGTTTTGCTAAAGTAAAATTATGATATCTATTATAATGCTATTCCAAAAGGTGTAGATTATTCATATCAACACAAATAGAGCATCGGAAATTATATTTTAAGATAAAAAAGATTTAGGGAAAATACTGTGAACAATGTAACACCATATTATAAACGGATAAAATAGAAAATTCTCAGACAAAAATTCCTGGAATAAAGTCAAGAGCAAACAGAAAATATGAATGGCAAACACCAAGTAATGTGATTAAATTTGTCACTTTGAATTTCTTATAAAGAAGTTGCCCTTCTGACTCAGAAACCCTTGCTTGTGGATTCCACAAAACATTCAAAGAAGAATTACTACTAGCACTTCACAACTTGTAAAGAGAGGGAATACATAACTCTTTTTTAATTAAGAAATTATTTATGTATGTATGTATGTATGTATGTATGTATAGTACAGAATTTCAAAACCAGATAAATTTAACAATGGTTATATTACATATTTTCATCATAGGATCAGTTTAGATTAATAGATATCCATTATAAGATTGATCAATTAACACTTTCAATAAACATTAATTTTTTTAAACAGTTGACACACTGCACATTGTCCTCACAATAGTTATACAGAGCACAGTGTATGAGCATGACCCACCTTCTTATTGATGTTGTTAAGGAAAGAAAAAAAATTCTTCTCTTTGAATTCAATTATCTCAATTATCCCAATACTCAAACTACAAAAAATCTCTCAAGAAAAACCCTATAGGTCAATAGTCATTATGACTATGCACTTAAAAATTCTTAAGCAATATACGAGTGAATTTCATTCAACAAAATATAATAAGAGGTACTATACTCTTGCCAAGTGGATCTTAAGCTATGAATACAATCTGGTTCAATAGGTGAAAACCAGCTAATCTACATATTGTATTAATGAAGGCTAAATATAATACCAACTTCATAATAGATACAGGAAAACCACTTGATAACATTCAACATTTTTCATGATAAATGTTCAAAAACTACAAATAAGATAGAATACTTTTAATCTGATAAAGGACATGAATGGAAAGGTCACCTATCTTACACTTGTTACTGAAAGATTTATTTTTCAAAGATCGTGGAAAATAGGATGCTTATATGTTTCATGTTAATATTCCACTGGAAGTTTTAGTTAGGACATTTAGATTAAAAAAGGGGTAGGAAAAAAGATGAAAAACAAAGAAAAGTATTTAAAATAAAATATATCCAGATTAGAAAGGAAAAATTAAAAGTAAAGTATGAACTGATATACACAAAATTCTTATGAACCTACTAAAATAATACTATAACTAATAAATGATTCAACAAGTTGTAAAATGCAAGAAGTACAAAATTGATGGTATTTCTATAAAGAAGTTGTATTATTCTAAAAATTAAATGTATTTCCATTTATAACAGCGTCAAAAAATAAAACATTCATGTATAAATTTAATAAAAGGACAGAACTTGTATTCAGAAAACCAGAAAAGAATGTTCGAAAGTTAGAGATCTAAATGAATGCGAAGGCATGTCACAGCTAGTAGATGGAGGAATTAATAACACAAAGGTGGTGACATTCCCCAATAATCTATGGTGTCAATGCAATCTTAACCTGAAAACAAGCTGTCTTCTTGCACAAACTAACAATTTGATCATAAAATTTATGCATAAAGAGACCCAAGTTAGCTTAATCAATCTAGAAATGAAAACCTAAAGCCATTAATTACTATTTATTTCCTCAAAACTGATTAGTAAGCCCCAGGGATATAGTTCAGGTGCATAAGCACCTGTCTGGCAAGAATAAGGTCCTGAGCTTGATCCCCAGCACCACAAAATAAGATAAAACAAAAACTCATTAGAAAGCTATACTAATCACTGCAGTCACCTTGGTAATGGCACAAAGATAAACAGATCAATTAAATAAAAGTGCAAGTTTAGTACTAAACCTTTATATTTATAATTGATTGTGTTTTGTCACAAGAGAATGAAGAAAATTCATTGTCTTAAAATGTATTTTAAGAAAATAATGCCAAGAAAATGGGATGCCTGTATACAAAAACTCAATCTGAAAAATTAACTCCAACTGAATCAAATAGACATAAATGTATGAAGTATAAACTATCAGAAGAAAAGATAGAAGTAAACTTTTGTGGTCTTAAATTAGACAATGACTTCTTTAATATATGAAAATCATAAGCATTAAAATATAATAATGAATAAAACCAATGATAAAAATAAAGCCAAGAATATAAAATTTAGGACTTTTGCTTCAAACACTAATGTAAAAATATAGAAATAACCATCAGAAAAGGTGAAATATTTCTAAATAATTTATATGGTAAATCCCTGTATTTTATTTTATAAATAACTCTTACTACTTGTAGTAAAATGAAAAACTACTTTTTTTAAATTATGGTTAAAAAACATGAATTTTTTTGAATGGGGGTTCAAACTCACGACCTTGCACTTGCCAGGCAGGCACTTGTGCAACAGAACTATCTCCCTGGAATGAATAAAATTTTAACTATAAAGAAGCTATAAAAATAGCCAACAAGCACATGAAAAGATGTTCAATGTCATTAGTCATTATTGAAATAGAAATAAAAAACACTATGCTGTGTCATGCCATTCCAACTAGGATGGCTATAACCAAAACAACAGACAACAAACCGTGCCAGCTATCATTAGAGAAATTGAATCCATCATTCATTCCTGGTAGGAATACAAAAATGGTGGAGTAATTTTGAAAAGTAGCTTAGCACATGTCAAAAATTCACTTGTAGGAGAGCACATGACCGTCAAGACCACCCTAGCTGTACACTAGTCACGATTAACACATGTAGGTCTGTCCAAAGGCACACATGCTCACAGATGGGACTTTTGAAGGGTAACTGTGTCACAGGGTGCCACAGCTAAGTGCATGGGAGGAGGTGTCACTTGCCCAGAACAGGCTGGTCACTGGTTTGTGACCTGCACAGGCATACTCTCTGTCTATCCCTCTCCTTTTTCTGTTTCCTGGCTCCCATGATGGAAGCAGTTTTCCTCTGCTATGACTTCTGCCATGCCATTTCCCTCTTGGAGAAGCAGATTGTGGAATATGAACATGAGCCAAAATAAATACCTTACGTGTAAAGTTGCAGGTGTCAGATACTGTGTCTTAACAACAAGACAAGGGACTCAGAAAATACCAAAGAAAAATAAAACCATGCTTGTACATGGAAACCTGCATAAACATTCACAGGAGTGCTAACTACATAAAATGAGGAACCCAACCTCATGTGTTCAAGATAAAGCTAAGTAGTAATGAGACGATGAGGTTTTGTGTACCTGTTACCACTAGCTACTTTTTAGTAATTCATTGGTTTAAAACAAATGTTCAGATAGAGAGCATTTACTTCTTAAAAAGTGAAATAAAATTCAGTTGAATTACAGTTCAGAAATAACAGTCAATAAATGTTTGACATGAAAGGTTATAGGAAGGTGAATCTTTATAAGCCAATTCCTATAGAATTGTGTGCAAGTAATGAAATAAGAAAAGATGTGAAGTAACAAAAAGTCTCACTGAAATTACATATACCCTTAGACTTTTATGTCACTTTTAAAGAGACAAAGGCTTGAAATACCTGCAGTTGTAGACCACACTGGAAAGACAATATGAAAATCATTCCAAGAATGAGCCATCATAGAACAAGCCTTGGTCCTGTGTCAAGATGTCATCCAATTCTTACACACTATTTCTTTGTTTTCAATTAAAGTGAATGATGTTGGGAATCAGTGTCTCTGAGTGTCATTGCACTTCCCGTGGTCACATCACCATTCATCTGATTCCTCCAGCAATTAACAGAGAACCAGTTACTGAGGAACAAGTAGGACCCTGGGTATTTTAATTTCGAAGCTGTGTAGTGAGAAAGACCTTGTACCAAATACATAAATGAAATATATGTATATATATATATATATATATATATATATATATATATATGTACAATAAAGATCAGTCTTTTGTAAAATAAGGCTAAATCAAAAAGAGGTCAGTCTTGTATATGGTGAGGTATAAGGCTGAATGACACCCAGCAATTCTATTCTAAAGTAGAAGCTATACAGAGACATACACTTGAAAATATATCCACCTGTGGTGTGAGAAAGGACAAATCTCATGCTTCTTCTCTGTCCATTTATGCGCAAAATGGGGAAAGGGTGGCTAAGGAGAGAAACGAGAAATAGACAGTACAAGGGGCTGGAAACTGGCTTCTTGATGAGGGAATTTAGAGGGGTTCTTCCATAGTATGCCAGGAAATGAGGAAGGTAATTCTGCCTTTCTAAATAGCTATTTGCTCATTAAGAAGAATTAGTTCTTAGAACACAAGCAGTCCATGAAGATGGAATGTCTTCCCCCTTAAATTCACACAGGCTACCCAGAAACCCCGGAGTTCCTGGAATTTTTATTGAAATGTTCATATAAACAAGCAATCATTTTGAGAATCTGCAGTTACTGGTAATGATATCCATGAATTCAATCAAAACCTACAGTCGTATTAACAGAAAAGAGGATGAAAAGATATGGGGAAGACTTTTCTTAAAGGAGATATTTTATGAAAATGCTTATTTTTCTTTATTCATTCACATTGGGTGTTAAAGCACCATTAGTAAATTGTTATCTTTATGGGACTGTTTCACTCAGGAAATTTCTTAATTCATTACATTTTATTAGATCAGCAGTAATGAACCAAAAACAATATCATTTATTTTTATTACTACTGTAGGTTAAATCACAATGATTTATATAGCCAGATTGAAGCAATGACTGTGTAATTACTCTGTTATTGTCAACGATATATTTTTCTTAAATAAGACACTTTAACCACATGTAAAGCTGATAAATATAGAAACTTGGAAGCAAAAATAGACCAGTTAGATACTACCACCCCATACTTATCCTATTTGGTTGCATTCTGAACAGTGGCCCTGAGGATCCAAGGAAAAGACACAACAGCGATGTTAATGATGAGATGGTGATGGCTGTAGAATTTTATTTATGTTACAAACATAGCTGTGCTCCTTTTTTTTAGAAACCAAACATAACAGTTGCATATAAACAATTTTCTGTATATTTCTTCTGTTTGCATGAAGAATATTTTCTAAGCTTCTATGATCATTTTCTTTCAAAGTCTAACAATTCCAAACTTTTTTTTTTTTTTTGGTATTTTAGGGAAGAGTCTATAGGGCGTTCAGGGTCTCACTACTAGTTCAAATTCCTAGTGATCCACCTGTTTACAGCCTCCCAAAACCTGGGATTACAAATGTGCACCACCACCCCCAGTCTCAATTGCCATCTCTGAATGCCCCAGGGGCAGAGTCAGCATAGCAGGCCCCAGGGATTGAACCCCTGGCCCCTGTGTATGCTTGCAGGTGCTTTAATCCACTGAGCTATTCTGCCTGCCCAACAATTCCATACATTGCAGCATTGTTATTCCATGTTCTTTTAGTCTGATCTTATTTATTTATTTATTTATTTGGTACTGGTTCTCACTCTGAAGCTTGGACTCATAGTGATACTCCTGTTTCAGCCTCCCTAGCACTGGAATTATAGGTTTTTGTCATCATGCGTGGTATCAGCGGCCTGAACAGCGTGCCTGGGGGTGGGAGCTGGCGCAGCATACCATACTTGGGATCTAACCCAGGTCCTTGCACTTTCCCAAGCGGGTGCTTAGACCACTAAGTTATCTTCCCAGCCCCTAATCTGATCTTCTGAAGCCTATGTCTGTATCATAATGTTGGATGGACCTGAAGACTTATCAGAAACTAGTTTTTTCCTAAGCAAATAACCTTATTTAAAATAAGTGTTGGGGACCGTTGAGGTAACTCAGTAGTCTAAAGTGCTTGCTTAGGCAAATGTAGGCAGGCACAGGAGACCTCAGTTGGATCCCTGGCACCGCGTGCCACACCAACCCCTTTCACAGGGTGGGCTGAGTGTGTTAATAAAGAAGCTAAAATAATTGTAAGGTGTATATTTTCAAAATTTTTATTTTGGATTAGTAACGGTGTGGTACTATTTGCAGCAGCTAAGAGAATTGTCTTCAAAATATCAAGAGAAAAAGCAACTAGGAGCGCACTGCCCACGAGCCAGTCTGTAATGCCAGTAAAAATGGTAGCCAAAAGCCAGATCACACTGGGCAGGGGAGCCTGCGCACAACCCTCTGCTGGCCACCCACAGCTTTCATTCTAGTCCAGATATTAGTCTCCTGTTCTGTTGAAGCCCAATCTGCTTAAGAGCTCTGTAACATTTACTTTAAAAGTTTCCTAACGTAATGAACTCACCAGATGACTTTCTAAAGGTCGTTAAAAGAAATTTTTCTGAAACACGTATGAGTCAAGAATTTTGGTTAAAAAATGATTTTTTTTTCCCCGTCAAAGAAATACGTGCAGGTGTTTTGGCAAGAAGAAGGAAAACAGAATTTGATGCTCAGATCTTCTGATTTTCTAATTTTTAAGCATTTAGTGTTTATTTCTCAGTCCTTTACTGTATCCTGCGCAGTTAATGGAATGCCATAAGTGGCGGTGCAAACTCAGGTGGTCACACACCGTCTCAGTGACCCGGCTGATGGCAGGACACCCGGACAACCCACGTGGCGGAGACGCAGCTACTGGATGCACCGCGTGCGACCCAAGGGTGAAGGGAGGATCAGAAATACTTTATCAAAATAATTTTAGCAACACCGGGGTCACTTTCATGAACCAAAAGGTGAATAAATGTTTTAGATTTAGAATGTCCCCTGACCACATGGCTTTTCTGAAGTGCGAAGGCGGCACCTAATCAAGTTCTGCATGCTTGTAGGCTGCGGTCCTCCTTCCGGGGTACTCCGACCTTACTGTAGTTTTCAATCTGCTTTTGACATTGGCCAAGGTTGCCTTATGGACCTAGTTTGTGTTCCAGACCACGAAAAATTAAGTAATTCCCAGTGCTTCTCTTTGTATGCAGAAGCTGTGAATTATTGGAAATAACATCTTATTCTTTTTTTAAAAAAATTTTTTATTTATTTATTTTTTCTTGTTTCAGAACCTTTATTCGTTTATTCACTCATTTATATGGCCGGCTCAGCCGGCCCCGAGGGCAGGGCTGGCGCAGCATGTGGTGCCGGGGACCGAACCGCGGTCCCTGAAGCCACCCAAGTTTTCCCAAGCAGGCGCTTTAGACCACTGAGCCATCCCGCCGGGCCCAAACATCTTATTCTTAACAATAAGCGAAGCCTTGCTCCCGTGTAATTTTTGAATGAAAATAGACACAAAAAGAGTTTTCTTTTTACTTCTTCCTGTATCTAGTTCTTCTTCACTTCTTTCCTGCTGCCCCTCTCTTAGATGCGAGCAATTTCAGTTTGTTTCTACCCATATGAATATGGCAGTGCACTAACAAATATACGCATTATCACAGGCAACGCACCCAGAAAACTGAGCACCAAATGTTTGCTCATTTGGCTATGGATCACTCACTTTCAACACTAATGATGCTTTCTTTTAAAGGGGAAAGAAAATAAAACCAAAGGCGTTTAATGTTTTTTTCCATTTCTTTTCACATATGCTGCAGAATAGAACTTGAAAGCGTATTAAGACTATGGTTGTACATATTCCTAGCTGGGGCTTTTGACAGCAACAGTGTGTCCTTTCTCCTTGTGTCAGTCTCCTCTTTCTATCTTTTTTTTTTCCTGCTGTATCAATGAGGGAAAATATAGTCTTCTGAGTTTTTATTATTCTATTTTTATGATTTTATGGTAGCACAACTTGAGGACTTAAAATTAATAATGCTACTTTATTATTTTATTTTAATGTTTTGTGGCCAGTTCAGCCTATCCTGGGGGTGGGGGTGGGGCTGGGATATACTGCAGGGGATTAAACCTGGGTCCCTGCATGCTTGTGTAAGCTTGCCTAAGCAAGTGCTTTAGACTGCTGAGCTATCTCACCAGCCCAATAATGCTAGTTTAAATAAAATATATCCATACCTGATAAATTTAGAGAGAAGAAAACTCTTACAATTGCAGTATTTCATGAGAAACAAGAGAAAATAAAGCAGTGATACTCTTAAAAGTGGAATTAATTTTTATAAATTTTATTTTGTCTTTATAACATTATTGAAAATTACTAAGTTTATGAACAATTTTTGTTCAATCAATTACCATAAGTTAATGATTCAAACATTATAATTTTATCAGCATGCACTTCAGTTTATTAATCTAATCTGTCTGAATTATGGTTTCTGTTTAGCCTACTTTTTCTTAGTAGATGTAAAATTTATGCTCTGTCATCCTATGCTTGTGACATTATTCTTTGTGTTCATTAACTTCGACAGAAAAGATTACAAATTTTAAGGGAGCAAACCCAAAGAGAAAAGTCTACAACAGAAGTAGAAGAACTGACTTCTCAACTAAGGCAAAGAAAGAGAAAATTTTCTAAAGACCATGGAGCCCTCCTGAAACCAAGAACCCAGTCACAAATTTAAACTTAGTTCTACTACAAAGCAGATTTACTAAGATAAAATGCTTTCTAGTATTTTTGAGTTCATACTGTTCTCTAGAACTTGCTTCTCTTAGGTATCACAGGGCAGGGTGTGTGGGGGGGGTGGATCTGGAAAGCATCAGGGAGCAGATCCTTAGGGAATTCCACAAAGGTTGTGCTCAACAAGCCACATACTGATATTAAATCTCTATGAGAACCTTGCATGATACTTTAGCGATTTCTCATTATTTTCTACTGAAAGTAATCCTTATCGACTTGGAAAAACCTTCACATAGTTCAAATTTATAAGCAGAACAGAAATGAAATCCTTGAAAGGATAACAAGTATAAAAGCAAAATTGGGAAATGGGAAAAAAAGAACAACACCAAAAAAAAAAAAAAAAAAAAAAAAAAAAAAAAAAAAAAAAAAAAAAAAAAAAAAAAAAAAAAAAAAAAAAAAAAAAAAAAAAAAAAAAAAAAAAAAAAAAAAAAAAAAAAAAAAAAAAAAAAAAAAAAAAAAAAAAAAAAAAAAAAAAAAAAAAAAAAAAAAAAAAAAAAAAAAGCCATAAGCATGCAAATTAGTATAATCAAATTTATGCAAAAAAAACCCCAAACTCCATAAATTTGGAAATTATTTTCTTAGAAATATTTATGTTTACATGTGCTCTAACATTTATAGATAGAAACCTCAGAGGGCAAATGTACAAATCCTACCCTTTCATCATTTATTTAAAATTTCTAATGTAAAAGATAGTCATTCTTCCCATGGAAGTGCTCTGTGGATGTAGAATAGTGTGACAGTCAAGCATTTTTAAAAGAATTAAGAAACAAGTGATGAAAATACAAAGGGCAAAAAGATTTATTTAAGTGAATCAGCAAAAAGTGAGATTTTTCAAAAGTTGAATTCCAAACAGAGACCAGTCCAATCTCTCTATTTCTTTTTAAAGCCACAGTTCTCTTTTATCCTGGGCTTAAAATGAGCTAATGGACAGGAGCTCCAATTTTCTTCAATTCTTTCCTAGCAGAATTTGTTGCAGAAGTATTTTCCTTTACTGAAATCTATGATGAGTTACTAAACAAAATAAAAATATTGCTGTCTTTGACAGGGAGAAAGGAAATAGCATTTTAGAACCAAAGTGGAGGTCAGCATTTATTTGTAATCAAACTTGGTGCCAGCATTCTGAGTGGCTTCCAACTGAACAAGTCAGTCATCACTGCTCAGTTGATAGCTCGGGTCACAAAGAAAACATCTTATTTTTAATACATTTCGTCTGAAGAGACAGAAAATACCATTCACCTATTAGAAAAGCTTCTGCACACCTTGGTATTCAAAGAAAATAAATTAGTAAACTTTGGATTGTGTGGCCCTGAAGACTGAAAATGGTCAAGTTCTGGTGGCCTGTGTGTTACTGCCCCAGCATCGTGTGTCAGAAAGTACCAAGTACCAGCTGATTCTGGATTTTGTAAAAGCTTCTCCGGATTTATAAAATGCATTCCTCCACAAGTTTCAAAGGACAGAGAGAGAGAGAGAGAGAGAGAGAGAGAGAGAGAGAGAGAGAGAGAGAGAGAGAGAGAAGGGAGGGGGGAAACTGAACATTAAAGCCTATTTTTTTCTTTGTGCTACTCTGGAGCTAGAACTCCATTTCTTTAATATTTGTGAAGTCTGAGCAGATCTCACTATGTCTGCCCTATTCCACTTATTACTATCCATTTTTTCATACTCTATCAATCTGAATATGTGTCTTTTTTCCATTGTTTTTAATATAGTTACTACCTGTGGCTTCTGAGACTTCTCAGTATCGTTTCTAGAAAAATATAGTCTTATCTTTTTACTCCTAATTCCGTAATTCAGTATTTATTCCTAATACCGTAATACAGTAATTCCTAATACCATATCCATATCCAGGTTTTCCTTAAAAGCCTGACCTCAGTGTTCCTGTTTCCCATCTACTTTTCCAAGAGTAACATTAGTCACCTTGTATAATGGCAGGTATGAATATTTTAAATATCCTCACTATATTAAAAGCATTAAAAAAGTAGAAAACAAATTCATTTTATTTAGTAACATATGCTAGGCACTTAATATATTTTAATTTATTTAATTGATATAGTAATATTTTCTTTTTTTTTAGAATTATTTTATTTTATTTTATTTTTTTCTTGTTTCAGAACTTGTGCTTGTTTATTTATTTATTTTTATGGCCGGCTCAGCCTATCCTGAGGGCAGGGCTGACACAGCATGTGGTGCCAGGGATCGAACCGCGGTCCCCGCAGCCGCCTAACTTTCCTAAGCAGGCGCTTTAGACCACTGAGCTATCCTGCCAGGCCCCATGTTTTCTTACGCTAAAACTGAACTTATAAACATAGTTTTAATTATTAAGATTTTATACCTGATAATGGCATTTGACTTCTGTGTAAAGTTTTTAATGAAAATAATAATAACAACATGAGTGGAAGGAATAATAACTACTATTTAAATTAACTGAATTTCTCCTATGACTAGTTACCATGTTAAGAGTTTTCATATAATTTTTCATTAGGGTATTTGATTTCCCATTTCATAAAAGGGAAAATAAGACTTAGAAACAACACACAAAAGTAATGATAGGAGTAGTACGATTTTGATTCTAGGTCTAACTTGACAGCCATCCTAATGTCACAATATTATAGGACATATAGGCATATTCAGGTAACTATTTCTACTACCGGTATTTGTTTAGTTTCTATCACTGTAAGTCTATTCTTACATTATGAGGGAATTCATGATATAAGGAAAATTAAGGGAAGAACACACTGTTTTTCTAAGGCTTTTTCTCCTTGCCATTGCATTCTCAGTCCCACATCTGACACAACCTTACATGAAGATATGCACTTATCTTTATGAACCTTAATTAACATTGTACCTTGATTGCTCACATATTATACTATAAATTTCTCATTAACTCTTTCTACTTGATAGCTGTTGCTACCTTTCTGCAATGTTTTGGAACATATTTATCTTTAATCATATTGTTTTGGGGGTTAATGGTAAAAATAATGATCAAAATCATGGCAATTACTCAACCTCTAGGTTTTTGAGGTAGTTATAATTATTATTCCCACATTATATTGTCTTACATGCAGTGATAAAGAAGCTGAGCCTTTCATATTAAGTATTTAATAAGGAGTAGGATATGAATTCAAAGTGCCTGAATCTAGAGGTAGTGATCTTTAATTTTCAGTGGCTCTTGTTAAGGAACCAAGTAGAATGTAGCTCCTTATCTATCTGCACTTTGTCTCTTCATGCAATGAAAGTGACAGGGAGAAGGGAGGAAGTGAGGGAGAAAGAGAGAGTGAGACAGAGAGAGAGAGACATGGGGGAATCTCTTTTTATTATATATATGACAGACATAATGGTCTGTCATTTCAAAACATCTTGCATGGAAAGGTTTTGCAAAATGCTTAAATACTCTCAAATATTGCTCTGTAGATCACACAAGTGACCTGTCTGAACTTGAATTCTAAAGACATTTTAATTGTATCAAGAAATATTGCCCTGATCCTCTTCCCATGTTTTTACATAAATATTATGGAAACAGTAGCATAATAGGATAGACAATTAATATTTCAAATTAAAAGCGTATCTTCAATATTTGGCAATAAATACTCCTAGTAAATTAATCTGAAAATTTACTATGTCTGGATTCATTGCCTGATTTGGTGGTAGCATTTGATCTGACTTGAGAGGGTACAGGTAATATGTGATAAATTGCTTAGCAAATTAGAAATTAGGACCTTTGGCCTGTTGAATTAGGCTAGGGCACCTCTAAATTGAAGAGAGGTAGTTTTCGACATGCAAGGCAAGAAACTGAGCGCCCAGTTGTAGCAATGACTTCTTCCTTACTATTATGTTGGAAAATGCAAGTTATTTCCTTGATGGCCTGTGTTGCTTGGGGACTAGATACTCAAGCCCAAATCCTGAGCACACAGTTGTTTGGAAAACTTCTTGATGTTTACAAAAATAGTTCTGGAAGTTTGTTCCTAGTTGCAATCATCACTTTGTTAGCAACTTTTTAACCTTCTGAATTCACTTAAGATGTGAGACTTGCCAAACAATTGTCACAGAGAAAATATAAAGATATGCTCGAGAATATCATCTCATTGTATGCAAGTATGAGAAAATGTTTTAAAATATTTTTTAGCTGTCATCGTGAGACCTACTTAGGAATGACAGTAAATATGGAGGTATTGGAATGTTTTCAAGACTTTATTTTGAAATTTCTTTTGTTATTAGAAATACATAACAGTGCCACGTGAGATCTTTGATGGGAAATTTATAGTATAAAAATATACTAACAAATGCACTCGTTAACAACATAGTGGCTACTGGAAGCTCACAATATAATCTCCTATGCTTCTTAAAAATTAAGCTTCTTCATATTTTCTGAATATTAGAAGGAGAAAAGAGCAGGTCTCCAAAAAGCTACAACTAGTGAGCAAGTTCCAGGTTACTTTATTGCTTCTTCAGTCCCCAGTGAGCTGCACTCTTTTCAAAGAATAACAATGACAATGAAGATACATTCTGGGGATATCTGAAAATTAAACAGGCACATCTGGCTCCTGAAGTTCTCAAGACAGGACGATCACATTTGTTGGATAAAGGCAGTTTTACACACCACCTTGGATTTTGCCATCTTGAGTTGCTCATGTACAAAGCCCTTTTGTTGACTGAAGGATCCATGAGTCAGAACAATGACATGTTCACATCATAGCAGATGTGTGGATGCACACTTTAGTCTACGTGTCAAAACTTAGTTGATATTTTTATAAAAGACATATCTCACTTGCCAAGGATGATAGTTGAAAACTAGCTTCTCCACTTAACATCTCTGAACATCCTGAAGATTACACTGGGGCCAAAAAAAAACTTTTGAAGCATGAGGAAGAGTAAATAATCACTTTATGGATCAGTGAGGTCAGCTTGATTTTGTCCCACTCGCAGAATACATGTCCAGTTGCTTATGGCATCCGATGGACAGGCGTGCTAGCCATTAGTAAGCTTCGTTCTCTTAGCCCTTAGAGCTCTCCTCTGAAGCCGGCCTCTTCTCCTCGCTCGGTGCTTAGCCAAAGGCGAATGATCACAGACTGCAGCAATCGCCCCATCAGTTATCAGCTAAGACTGCAGAAAGACTTGGGTTCACTCAGTGACTGTGCCTACGACAGGGGTTACATCATCATGAATATCAGGAACTGGTAGTAGAAGCTGAGTCCCAGACACCCCTGCTCTTAAAAAGTTTCTTACCCTTTCATGGTTGCCCTAGAGAATCCCTCTTACAGACAGACACCTCTTTATAGAGGGCTTCAGGCCTCTACTTGATTGGGAAATTTTGTCAAACACTTTAAGTAGTATGTTGAGGAGACTTGCTTGATAGAAAGACTTCCTGTTGTTCTTACCACACCCACTTCTTTTCCCCACCCCCTCCTCCCCCAGTCCCTGATATCTTCTCTAAGGGCAGCTGCTTCTCTATTTCTGGGTGAGATCTAGCAGACACCTCATCCCTCATGATCACTTTCATATCACAGCCATTTTTAACCCTCAAAAACAGATTTAGTTTAGAAACCAAAATGCTCTGTACTTTTAAGATTGAGTATGTTGAAGCTTATTTTAAGTTAAAACATCTTTCCAGGTCCATTTGAGGACTTACTGAGGGCAGAAAGCTTGGCTCTTCACCCCGTTTGGCCCCATGTTGCTGTCCCCTTCGTTCTCCACAGTGCAGAGCTCTGGCTGTGGCTCCTCTTGGTTTGAAAGTGAAAGGATGGAGGAGAGGGAAAGGGAAGTGAAGTCCAGCTGTCACAATTATGCCCCAGATAATTTGGTTTTGGTTTAGTCCAGGAGAGCAGATGCTTTACACTTGAATATTTCCTTTCTTTTATCTTATATTCACACATTTTTTGGATGGATTCTTTATTTCAGGAGGCTTGTCATTTTATTTATTCATCCTGGCAATAAATTTGTCCAATTTTCTATTCACTTACTAATCCATGGTTTTTTTCTGAGGTGTTTGTCCCCCCCCCCCCTCTCTCTCTCTCTCTCTCTGTGCTGTTGCACTTGAGAAGAGGTCATTTAAATACAGAACAACCTTCCTCTCTCTTCTCTGTTGAGATAACTAACTCATCCATCTGTTTCAGGCAGTCCCAATAGAGAACAGAGTGGCCATTTCCTACTCGGCCATCGCAAACTCTAACAAGCCAGTATCTCTTACATTTAGGAAAGCTTTTCAAGAGTAGGAGCTTGAACATTAGCTAAGCTTCCTGAAGGGTGATCCTGCAACCTTCCTCACTTAGCTGAGGTAAAGGGGAGCTCCTTTCTCTACCACAATAGGCCAATAAAGAGGAATGCAGAGTCACTCTCCTTTAGAAACAGTTTCCATTCTGATTCTTCCCACTTGAACACTGCTTAAAAACCAGAACACAGAGTTCAATTCACAGTACTTGTTCTCACTCAGAGCTCTCAGAAATGCACACTTGTCATGCCAGCCTTCTAGGAGGCTGAGGCAAAAGGATAACAAGTTGAGCCCCGCCTAGACAACTTAGCAAATTAATTAGACCCTGTCTCAAAAAGGCTGAAAATAAGGGCCAGTGATATAGCTCAGTGGACTAAGAACTTCCTTAGGTAAGCGCAGAGCCCAGGGTTCAATCACTGGCACAATATGCTGCACCAACCCTGCCCCTGTGTGTGCTGAGTCCAGGCATGGTGGCACACATCTGTAATCCCAGTACTAGGGATGCAGAAACAGGAGAATCACTACAAGTCAGGGCTGTGTCGTGAGACCCTGCACACACAAAAAAGAAATCTTAAAAAAAAAGGCTGAAAATATAGCTCTGTGGAAACACACTGACTTTAGTGCCTTCCCCACAGCAAATAAACAGACAAACAAAAAGACGTATATATTCCTTGGTGGTCCTGCTTAGAGACTGACTACTTCACTCTTAATGTAAGTATGCATATAACCCCTTGGTGGACTGCAACTGAAGTCAAGGTAAATATTGATCTACTTTATTATTTTGTTGCATTGAAAAGCAAGATCTACTTTTTTCCCCATAATGATTCCATGGCCATGTTTTGAATAAAACTATCTGCAATGCCATGGAGAGTTGGTTTAGTCTCCTACAGATACTGTATTACATCATGCCCCATCCTTAGCTTCAGGATGTAACTGAAATCAACATAAGCATCCTCACAGGTTGCTGCTCGCATGTGCACAAGGAAGCATGTAGAGTATGCATATGCTCTGAGCTGATTAGTGTGGAAGACAAAGAAATGCACTGCACCAAACTCTAGCAGAGATATAGAAAGAAAGATAGAGTGTATGAAAGGGGAGGCTTTTTCCTCCTGCGGTTGACCATAGTTGTTTTGATAGCTATCTACATATAAAGCTAGCTACTAGAAAAAAAAATGAAATGAACTGTCTATGAATTGGGAACAGTAGTAACATTTTCTTCTTAGGGTTGCCAGCATTACACAGACGTATGTAAATGGTTCATATGTGTTTCTTAACTAGTGAACACATTAAATAGTATATGTTAGTCAGCTTTTCTGTTGTTGAGACACAAAACTGACAGGCACAACTGCAATGGAGGAGTCTTTTAATCCAGCTCATGGCTCATGGCTTCAGGAGACTCAGTACTCACCTACAGACTCCAGGCAGAGGTTTCGTGGGGAAGGGCATGGCTGAGCAAAGCTGCTCAGCTCATGGTAACCAGGAAGCAGAGCAGAAGGGCTGTGATGGAGAGGAAAGGTGCAGGACCAGAGGTGGTACCAAGATGAGATTCCACAACAATACAAATGCATCCCAGAGTAGCTCTTTCTAATCTGCTTGGGATTCTTACTACCAGGAAATTGACATGTCAGGATTAATGGTCACACGTGAGCTATCTTTATTAGTCACTGACCTGTCCGTGGGACAAAATATCAGACATCAAATAAGTAAGGGAGGGGAGGTTTACTTTGATTCATCATTCCAGAGGGTTCAGTATGGATCCAAAGCAGAAATTATGTGGTGGAAGGGCATACTGAAGAATGCTGCTCATCCGAGGAGTCTGGGCAGCAGAGAGAAGCGGGGAACCAGGCCAGGTGGTACACAGTGAATGATTTCTGGACTGAACCCAAACTCCTACCAACCTAGTTAGCTATGAAGCCAGCAGAGGGCTTATCACCACAATATAGGCATTTTCCAAGGTTCCTATTTCGAAATGTATCGGATGGTGGTGAATTTCAGATCTAAATTATAACAATATTGTTTCTTGCATCATCTTACTGAGTGCCATTCTGCTGATGTTCCCATTTGGGTCAAAACAATGAATAGCAGTGTCCAGAATGAGACAGGATGTAATGGTCTTTGAGTGAATTAATGATCTTATAAAGAGCTGTGTTCAAGATGAATATTTAAAAATATTCTATTCATACATTGCTAGACTTCAGTTTAATTAGATGCACACTGCATCATTCTTAGTCACTGTTGCATGTCCATGCCTTCAATGCACAAAATCCTCAAAATATCAATATATTGAATAGATAGAAATATTTCTGGACATCTCTTTTTTGAAATCAGTATCAGATTTTGACAGAAAGAGTAAGCCAATACACGATTCATTATAATTTTACTCTCTTACTGCTGTTTTCAAGATCTATAAATGGTCAGACTTACTGAAAGATAAAATTATGTTAAAGTGGGGGACACCCACTCGGGAACCCCCTCCTGTCCCTCTTTTGGACAGGAGCTTTCTTTCCCTCAATAAATATGTTCTGCTCACAAAAAAAAATTTGTTAAAGTAAAATTTTATGTACACCAGTGAGGCTCTTCATACTTTCCGGAATTCATTTGACATCTTTCCTAGATAAAATAATTACCTTGAATTTTTGTATAAACTAATACATGATGTTGTCCTTCATCTTTTCAAATATTATGTACCTGTATCTATCTGGGCATGCATATTATTATTCAGTTAATTTTTGATCTATATTATATTTATGAGCTTTAATCAAATGATAAATATATGATCTAGTCCATTTATTTTAATTATTCATAGAATTCATTATTCATTATATGAATAAAAGAAAAATGTTTAATCATTTTTCTGATGATGCATATTTAAATTACTCTAAAAGTTTACTTCTATTGACAATGCTTCAGCAAGCGTGCATTAAGAGTGTCCTTGGATACAGACACTGGGATTGTTCTTGGTGTATCTCAAGAAGTGGAATTGCTGAATCAATTCAATGGTTACTCAGTGGTTCAAATGGTCCACGAATAGAATGACTCAGCACATTTGTAAGCATTGGGTAAGCAGTCTCAGTTTCCCCAAATCTTCATCAAACACTATGCCTGTAGTAGTTAACCCATATAGCTGCAGATGTACATGTATTGCCTCTAAATATTCAGATTAAACATGTTTACTGGCAATCCAGTGGTATAATTTTTAAAAGACTAGTTTAAGGTTTTTACAACAGTTTAGATTTTTGTATTATACAATTTTGTGTTTATTACTCCTTTGATTTGATACTTTCTTTTCTTCTTTCTTATCTTTATTGAATTAGATTTTCATAATGTTCACCCTCTTTCTTCCCCTATTTTTCTGGAAGTAGTATTGCAGTTTTTTCTTTTGATTTTAATATTAGCTATGACTATATTCAATAAACTCAAAATTACTCAGTATTTCATTTTAAGTTATATTTAATTTTGTTATGTATATGAAGCAGAAAGGGTAAAAATATGAATATTTAGAGACAACTTGATCAGATATATCTTTTCTTGTCACTTTTTAAAAGCTAAATTTCAGAATTTGTATCTTTGGAAAAACAGATAAGCCCAGATCTTATAAAAATGCAAAATTAATAATTACCAGTTGCAAGAAATTGGTTTTGTAACTTTATATATCATTTTAACTAATTTAAAAATTATTTATGTATTTGGTACAGGGTCTCAATAAGCAGCTGAGACTCCGCCTCTCCTGTACTGTGATTATAGGTGTGAGCCACCATGTCTGGCTCCAGTGGGTTCCAGAGCCAGCAGGGCATGCAGTACTGGGGATCGAACCTGGGTCCTTGTTCTTGCTAGGCAGGTATTTAGACCACCACGCTATTTCATCAGGATTCTTTTCAAAGTTAGTTGTAGAGTATATTGTGCATGTAACTTCTGGCAAATTTTCACATGCACAATATGGATCTACAACTGTGTGGAAAATTCAACTTTTCAATCACTTAAACTATTAAAAAGCATTCCAATACATTTTCAATCACTTAAACTGCTAAAAAGCATTCCAATACAAACTATTAAAAAGCAGCCCATTGCCCTAAGTGAGAGAGCAATTTCCCAGAAATAATGGGAACATCCAGAGTTAGAAACAAAAACGTAACCTCCTGGTTCTGAGCTCTTTGTTATTTTCCAATCAATTGTATACTCTACTTGCTATGGCTATATTAAATATATGCCAAAATGAATTTTTGACCTAAATAGTCCTCTTTTAGTTTTCTTTAGCATCTAGTACACATGCAATTTTAAAATTAGAAATCTTGGAGCATCAATTATCCAGAAAGTGAAAAAAAAGAAAAGAAAAATAACATGGGTAAGAAACATAAATCAAATTAATTCCTGAAACTGAAGCTTAGGTGGACCTCTCAGTCTTCTGGCAAGCTTTCTAATACCAGAATTATTATTTCTTATGCCTTTTTTATTTAGATGAGTTTGGAGAGAAACTTTTAAAGTGCACACTAGAGAGACATTTGTGGATTGAGGAGGTGGAGGGAAAATAATTTTTCGTACTGTCCACAAAATACAATCTTAATTACACCATTTGTAGTGCTATTTTGCTCTTAACTTGTAAAGAACTCACTGGGTGGATAATTGTCACCTGCCTCGCAACATGTAAAGTGACTTAAAATAGGGGGGATTGTCCATGATAGACCAATTTTCTGGCCTCTATTCGGCTTTCTGTGTCCTTGTCTCTAAGAAATGGAGTATAAAAGCAGCTGAGGGTCTCTACGCATTCCTCTGAAGCCAGAAGTGGAAGCAGTTTGGAAGACATTTTGTTTCATCTCTTTTTAACTTCTTTAAAAATATTTCCGAAGAAGGTAGCTAATAATAAGATAGGTAGGTGGAGAGCGAGAAGTTAACTAAAATGTTCAGAATAGCTCGGAGTACAATCGCATTTAAAAATAGAGGGAACAGGCCAGGAACAAACCCCACCAACTCAGTTTATCTAGTTCAGAGGTAGCTAATGGCCCTATTTCGCATCTTCAAGTTGCTCACACTTTTTCGCCTACTGAAAAAGTATGGCTGTAGCTCTGCAGTCTGCCAAGCCCCAGGATGTGGGAATGAGAATTAGCAAACAGCCTTGGGATGAAAGGGCCAAAACATCTCTGTAGAACAGTGCCAAAAAGCAGCTTGAGTTTCCAGGGTGCTAATTGCTGAAATATGTTTTAGCTTCTTTGACCAAAAGGTAAAAAAGGATGCTGTAAAAGACAACAATTCAGAGCAAAAATTTAAAAAGATTCGTAGTGTTAGGATTCAAGGTGGGGAAGTGTTTCACTGCAGGTCTCTGGAAAAGCCATGTTATGTGGCCTGTCTTCTGTGTCTGCCTTCTGGCCACATTCATTTAGTTTTATTTTTGCTAAACCCATAACCAAATATAAATTCATATGTTTAGTGATTATAGTGATGTATGAATAAATATACATTTATTTATTTATTTATTTATTTTTCTCATGGCTGGCTCAGCCTCCCAAGGGGTGAGGCTGGTGTAGCCTATGGTTCCAGGGATTGATCCATGGTCCCTGCAGTTGATTAAGCTTGCCTAAGTAGACACTTTAGACCGCTGAACCATCTTTTTGGTCCCTATTTATATATACTTAGTGATCATATAGTTACTATAAATAAACCACCAAAGTAATTCAGCCCTTAATTGATTTTTTTTCAACCTATGTCTTTTTTGGAAGCCATAGTCTTGCTAGTAAGGTAGGTAGATATTTAAAATGAATTCCTCTTCACTTTTCTCTCTATATTTATTTAAATATTCAAAAGTTTATTTATACTTGTGAACTAATTTCACCTTCACAATAACTTGTCAGAGCAAGCAAAAAGCTCTGTGTTTTACTGTAAATGAGACAGACACCCAGAGCCAGAACAAGTCACCTTAAAGTTATATCTCCTGTTAGAAGCAGAATTAGGGCTCTCCGGCTTCGCTTGCTCTGCTCTAAGACTATTCCACTGTCCTGTGTGACTAATGGCCTTTAAAGTCTTCAGAATGTGGTATGAAAAGAACTTGGTGCAGCCTATTTTGATTTCTTTAAGAGGAAATTTTAGTAGCATGACTTTCCTAAAGCACATTATTGGTCCTGCAAAGAAGCAATGGTGCCAAACAAGATTCCTACTGGCTTTCTGAATTTAACTCCATAAAAAGTTGAATTGTGAAATTATGCAGGCCTCCTATACACATACACCAACACATACACATATACATACACACATACCACACATACACACATTTATATTTATATCAATATATATAATCACTAAATATATGACTTAATATTACGTTATGGGTTTAGCAAACATAGACCTAAATTCTACACTACCAGTTGCCACATACACTAAGCGCTCGCATCCTCAGGTCATGAGAACCAGAGTCTCAGAGAGCAGTGCTCGGTTGTATACTCTTACCAGGCTCCACAGGGGATTATGGCGTGTGTCTTTTGCTGGTCAGCGCCAGGCCAGCTGGTAGCTTTTCTTCCCACTGGACATTCCTTGAGACTCTCCCTGTGGGTGTGTCTGAACTCCTATAAATTGTGGCACATAGAGGGACGGGTCACCTTCCACCTGCCTCACTCTATCACATTGGGCTGTCTTATTTGATCTGAATGGCAGCCACCAGTACATGAAAACATGTATATATTAGTCATTTATTTGTTTACTTGTTTGTTTTTCATCTCACAGAAATTGCTTATCATTACTCCAGTGCACAGATCTTTCTGTGTTGTTCTAAGTTTCTCTGGACAGTGGAGACAAAATAAATATTTATTAGACTAGCAATTGAAATTTCTATATTTTATCCACACTGGTTTTCAAACAATAAGCATCCATAAGCATACTGTCCACTAGAGTAGCATTACTCTTTACATATTTCACCATTTTAGAATTCATGTGCTTGATAAATGTAATAAAGACTAAAAACTTAAGCCTTTATAGAAATAGGAGAAACATTAATGATGGAGAATATGTAATACAGAAATACTGCTATATTAAACCTAAAAGGCAAACATACAGAGCTTATGCATATGAACTGTGTTCAGGAACTTCTTTCTCTTTCATGGCACTATTTTACAGAAAGCGTCATGCTGTCTCAGAAACCTAATTTTCTAAGTACTGTTTGGATGTTTTTAAGTTTCAAGTGACTAAAAATTAAATTTTCCTAGCCAAAAGGAGACCTATTAGTTTGTGCATTTAATGTAAAGGAATGCAGAAAAGGGCTGGCCAGAAAACTCAGTGGATTAAAGCAACTGCTTAGGCAGTTGCAAGGACCAGGATTCAGTCCCTGCCTTGATGTGCTGGCCCTGCCCCCAGGGCATGTTGAGATGTTGATGGGGATGTGGTGGTGTAAGCCTGTAATCCCAATACTTGGGAGGCTGAAAACAGGAGGATTATAAGGCTAATCTCTGTAGTGATACCCTGTAGGCCCTGTACTAAATATATTAAACACACACACACACACACACACACAAGAAGGTAGAAAGTGCATAGAGACACCTGATACTGAGGTACCTACTGGTCCCAGAAGACACTGTTTCATTGAATTTTGTTTATTTTCCTACTATTATGAATAGGCCTTACTTCTTGAAAATGGCAAATGAAATGGCCAATGACTTCGGCTCCAGAGTTTCATTCACACATACACACACACACACACACACACACACACACACACACACACTCAGAAGTAAATTTCTTCACCTCTCTTTTATTTTATTTTATTTTATTTTATTTTATTTTATTTTATTTTATTTTATTTTATTTTTTGTCTTTTTGAGACAGGGTCTCGCTATGCAGTTCAGGCTGGCCTTGACCTCACTTCCGTAGCCCAGGCTGGTCTCGAACTCACACCAATCCTCCTGCCTCAGCCTCCCGAATGCTGGGATTACAGGCGTGCGCCACCACACCCGCTTCACCTCTCTTTTATTTGGTAAATAATAAACACAAAAACTCATGGTAACTCAGCTCTTCCCTTAGGGCAGTCAAGTCTCCTGAGAGGGTAAATTCCAATGATAGCCCTGTGTCACAGGCAAGACATCCTGCCTTATGGGTCAGAGCTGTGTACAATATCATCTCTAAAGGGATTGGAGTGTTTTTTAGAAAGAAGACTCAAAAGATAGCTAGTACAAAACAGAAAACAAGCAAATGACTTATAAATCCAAATAGAATGTTAACATTAAATAATGGTCTTACCACAGAAAGTAGAAGAGAAACTCTTGGAATGGATATTAAAATTTGCATAACTCATTTGAAATATAGATGTATAGGTAAATTAAAAGTAAAGAATCAAAAAGACATATTCTTTCTCGCAAAAAATAATGAAAATTAATAGAACGATCATCTCATCCATCTGACATACAAGCTTGAATTCCTTTTAAAAATAATTTTGTGATAAAGTAAAGCAATAAAACCAAAAAGCAAAGACAAGAAAAATAGTAAGATTTCTTCAAAGCAAGCAATATTATTCAATTATTTGTCCAATTTTCCATAACTATATCTTTAATCTGAGCAACAGATTTGATGATAAAAGTAGACAATAGGACAATCATTGTTAATTAGGTATTCTTGTTTTGAAAATCTGTAACCTAGGTACTGCTATATGTGTGCTGCTATATGTTGTCCTATTAAGGCTGCATAGTTAATGTGGTGGCCAAGGAGCTACCTGGCGGTTACCAGAGCACACTTTGGGTGTCCAGGTGGGACGAGGAGTTGTCATCCTAAACACTTACGTAAGTCACAGTAGTGCTTCAAAATGCTTGAAGCAAAAGTGCCCAAATTGGAGCCAAAATAGGAAGAAGTTGGAGATTGAGTAGTTGACAGAAAGAATAGAAGCACAATTATTACCAATATCAAAATACTAAATGCCACCAAACTCATTGCATGACATTTCTAGAAAAAAGAACAAATGATTCCAAAATAAGAAAGCAGCACACCCTGTAGGTCAGGACAGAAATCAATAAAATTTGAATGAATTAAAAATTGAGAAAATAAACCAAAAGCTGAATTTTATCCAAAACATCACACAATTTATAAACTTCTAGTTAGATTAAAAATGCAAAAATGTGAGATCAAATTATAAATATCATGAAGGAAAGATTGAACATCATTACAAACGCACAGTCATTTAAGAAGTGGTAGGTTTTAGGGCCAGGGAAATAGCTCAGTAGAATAAGCACTTGCCTTGCTAACCAAGGGCCTGAGTTCAATTCTCAGTCAAGAAAGAAAAGAAAAGTTTTGAAATAAACCAAAACAATCACCAACTGATTTATAATGAAGAAAATGTGCGACATGCAAACATGGAAAATTGTTTGGTACAGTAATAATAATATTCTGCTTCTTGCCATTTGTGGCAACATAAATACGGAGAAGAGATCATTTCATTAAATGAAATGTGCCAGACCTACAAGGACTGATAAACTGTATTTTAGTTCAAAGTACAATCTAAAATAATAGTTGACCTCTTAGAAATTGAGGGTAGAATGCTGTAGAGGGGAAGGAAAGGAAGAGAAAGATAAATGATTGGATATTAGTTTCAGGTAAGAATAAGAAGCCCTAGTATAGTTGTTGCAAAACAGGGATATTATGGATAACAATTATGCACTGCAACTTCTAAAAAATGCTAGGTGAAATAATCTGAGTATTGCTATCATATACTATAATAAATATTTGAGGCGACAGGGAAGTTTAATCTGATTTAAACATCACACACTTCCTACATGTGAAAAAAAGTGTGGAAAAATATTGCCACACAAATATGAATGCTATTTCTTAATTTAAAAAACCATTTATTTATTATTTATTCATTTGGTACAGCTATGAATGTATGCATTTTATTTATTTATTTATTTATTTATTTATTTATTTATTTATTTATTTATTTATTTATTTTGGTATGGTGTCTCCCTCGGCAGCTTGAACTCATAGTCATCCTCCTGTCTTAGCCAGTCCAGCACTAGGATTACAGGCTTGTACCTTCACACCCTGTTTTGGTTGCTGTCTTGGCAGAGGGCCAGCATGGTATGTGGTACCATGGATTGAACCCAGGCAGGTTCTTAGATCATTAAGTTATCTCTACAGTGCAAATGACTTGTTATTTTTATCTATTATATATATATATATATATATATATATATATATATATATATATATGGAGAATAAAGCTATTAAGAAATTAAACAATAATTAGGAAATACCATCAATGGCGTGTCTAACACGATAATGACATGGGATCATTCCATGAAAAGCACTAGCCAAATCAACATATTACAGATAATCTGAGATATCTTGTATAACTGACTTTTAAAACTCTCTCCCCAAGATATCTATCAGATCATCTTATCAAAGATTCTTCAAAATAATATATTACTAACTCTACACAACCTTTTCCAAAAGTTACAAGAGGAAAATGCAGGTCACAGCCCATTTAATTAAATTAATTAATTTATTTTTGTATTATAGGGAAGCACCTACAGGGTGTTCAGGGCCTCACTAATAGATATGACTTATAGTGATCCACCTGTTGACAGCCTCCCAAGAGCTGGGATTACAGGCTCGTGCCACCACACCCAGTCTCAATTGCTGTCTCAGGGTGCCCAGAGGCCCAGGAGGGCACAGTAGGTCCAGGGATCAAGCCCCTGTCCCCTGGACTTGCTTGCAGGCACTTTAATCTGCTGAGTTATTTGGCTGGTCCCTCACAACTCATTTTATAAATGTAGAATAATTTTGATGTTGAAACAAGGACAATAGCATTTAGAATATAGATGCAAAAATTCTTAGCACTAAAACACTTGAAAATTACATAACAAATACAGTGTGTTATAATTACATGTGATTTATCTGAGGCTCACTATTTAATTCAGAATTCAAAAGCCAGCCAGTGAATACAATTGATCATATAATGTTCTAGAGAAGAAAATTGCATTATCATAACATGGGATGTATAAAACATTATATAATGAAGGAAAGTATCGATTTATGATTTCACAACAACTTCATTAAATAAAGATAAAAAGGAATGACTTCAACTTTATAAATAGCTTCCATCAAAAATAAAATATACGAGGTTCAATCCCCAGCATCACAAACCATGCTGGTCCCACTCCTGGGGCGTGCTGAGATGTCAATTGAGACTGGGTGTGGTGGTACACACCTGTAATCCCAGCACTTGCGAGGCCAAAAAACAGGAGAATCACCACAAGTCTGATCTACGTAGTGAGACCCCATAGACCCTGTACTAAATATATAAAATAAATAAAAATAAAATATAAAGAACAATATAATTGATAGTGAAATAATGCTTTTCCCTGACAAATGGGAATATGACAAGAATAGTTCCATCCAGAATCATACTGGAAGCTATAGGCAGAGTAACAAGAGAAACATAACAGTAATGGTAACTACAAAATAGAATAAGCAACTGAGGAAAAAAAAAAGTAAAACTGCTCCTGATAACAGATAACATGAAGGTCTTTATAACAGTTCCCCTAAGCAATGTCCAAAGTGCTCTTTGATTTCTAAGATTAAAAATGAGGAAAATACTTGAACAGACACTTTGTCACATTAAAAAAAGGGATGCAGAGAGGGCATGAGAACAGATCACCCAACACTTATTAGAATGACTGTTTCAATAAAACTAGATAATGCCAAATTCTGAAGGGATGTGGAAGAAATGGAGCTGACATTCATTGTTATCGGTGTTGTAAAACTGGTAAAGAAAGGAAACTCTCCAAAGTAATGCAACAGTTCCTTCTAAAGTGTATCACAGCAATCAAACTTCTATGTATTTACCATAAAAAAATAAGTAGTAGTAACAAAATATGAGAACATTTCACCACTGAAGACAGAGCAGTTTCTTTTGAAGTAGCAATAACTAGAAACAGTTCAATTTCCCCTAAATACCTAAATATATAAACAAATTTGATACATTTATACAATAGTATGTTACTTATAAGTAAAAAGAAATAAATTATTGATATCTTCAATACTTGGATTATTCTCAAGGTCATTGGCCTTAGTGAAATAAGCCAGACTCAAAAACATATATCCTATTAGATTCCATTTGTTTCACAATCTTAAAAGAATACTGATAGAAAATATATCAGCGGTTGCCAAAGATTAAGAAGAGGGCCATGTAGACTTCTGGGAAAATGGAAAAGAAGGAGCCTCTCCAAAATTTGGTGTCCAGACAATGGAATACAGCAATGTAAGGAAGAAAAGGAGGAAAGTGGGTCCTCAGGACCAAGGAAATATCTGAAGCAAGAATTGAAGCCCACACAGAAAGCAAAGACAGACTTAAATGAAAGAGGATAAGGGGGCCAGAGAGATAGCTCAGTGGCATAAGTGCCTGCCTGGCAAGTACAAAGGAGGAGAGGTGAGGCGGGGCAAGGTGGGGCCAGGTGGGGTGGGGCGGGGTGGGCGGGGCAGGGCGGGGCGAAGAGAAGTGAAGAGAAGTCAATAACAAGCAGCACTTTCTACCCAAGCTCTGACTGGCTGCAAGGGCACAGCAGTTTAATGTGCAGATACACAGTGACCATGGATGACCCCAGTCTATCATGGATAAATACAGCAATGGAACAGAACAGTGGATGTAGTGTTCTACAGAGGCTAGTGAGTCATTTGGGCTCAGACTTCATGGATATCATGGATATCATGGATAAATACAGCAATGGAACAGAACAGTGGATGTAGTGTTCTACAGAGGCTAGTGAGTCATTTGGGCTCAGACTTCCCTCAGGAGAGGGCGGTTGGCCTATAACCATCTTGGAGGGCACCAGTTAAGCTCAGCACACAGAAGGGCTGCAGGATAGCCCAGTCTAGTGGTTGTTAGTGTCATGGTCAGGTTGAGAGTTCAAATCAACAAGAGGTCAAGTTCAAACTAGCAGGAGGCACACAGAGGGTTGCAGGCTAAGCTAACCGGGTTCCATCTCCACAGCTGGAAAGCACCTGAATTTCAGAAGAACTGGAAATGAACCTTTGCTAAGATAAGATCCCCATTTTATTCTTTTATTCCTTTGTTTGTTTTGATTGTTTGTTCTTGGTTTTATGTGAGTGTGAACATTGTTCCTAGTTCTTATTATTGCTGTTTTATTTTTTTTCTTGTTTGTATTTATTTCTTCCTTCCTTCCTTCATTCCTTCCTTCCTTCCTTCCTTCCTTCCTTCCTTCCTTTCTTCCTTCCTTCCTTCTCTCTCTCTCTCTCTCTCTCTCTCTCTCTCTCTCTCTCTCTCTCTCTCTCCCTCTCTCTGTCTGTCTTCTTTACCAGTTTCCCAAAGTTCCAGCTTTGCTTCTAAGCTCTGCTTCTATTTCTTTATTTTACTCTCAACCCATTAAAATGCTCTCCCTTGAAGTTAAAATCAGCATATGAGAGCTTATTTACTATATATAATATCCTAGTTCACTTTAGATTGTGCTATATAACCACAAATATAGTTCATCTGGTTAAAGGTGCAAAACAATAATATCCATACTATGTTATTTTCTAGGCTGTGTTTGATGCTGCTGTTGTTACTGTTTGTACCATTTTAGCTAAGGTGACATATTGTTCTAATCAGTTGTTTTTCTGGTATGCCAGTAGTGAGATTGCTTGAGGATCATAAAAATACTATAGTAGGTCAGTTCCATAAGGTAGGCTAAACAGGCAGCAATTTTTCATATCGTAAAGAGGTAGTATGTTTCAAAAGACTCAAAATCCAAAAGCCAGATATACCTGGAAGACATTTTTGAGAAGTAGTGTTTTACTAAGTTCTAAATACTAGCAAAAAAGGTTTTCGCCATAAATAATTTACAAAAGTCAATTCAGAAATTAAGTTTTAAAAAACAAAGAAAGAAAATGTGAGGACAATTAAGCAAGATTCAGTGCCAGACTTGTAGCTCATTAAAGGCAAACTGAAGGGCCAATGAGTTGGATCAGTTCAAAGGCCATGCATCTGGACTCGCTAAAGTAGTAACAGAGGAACTAGATGCAACGAGAGTCTGTACTGTTAAGTGAAATAGAAAGTACCTCTGTGTGCAAACATGATATCATCTCCCTGTGTAAAAAATTAAAACAGTATATAAGGAGGGGAAGACACACACACACACACATAGATACAAGCAAAATGACTTGTATATATATATATATATATATATATATATATATATATGTATATAAATATATATACACATATATACTATAGTCAATGTAACAGAGCAGTTAATACTTAACTTTTTTCATTTTTCTCTCTTCTTAATTTATTGTAGCTTTTTTTCTTTCTTTTTTAAATTGCGCATGTATGTATCAGATAATCTAAACAACTAAGTTGAAGACAACACTATGTAGTATAACAAATGCTATCAGATTTATATTATTTTGCTTATTGAAATTCTGTAACAATTCTAATTTTTATTACTATTTTATATTCTTTTTTAAAAAGTAAAAATAAAAATAAAAAACAAATAGACCACATAATAGCTCATGCTTAAGTGGAAAGAAACTGAAATTATGTATATTATCAGAGCACAGTACAGTGAAATTGGAAAACAATGGCAAAAGAAGCCACAGAATTTTGTAAATGTAAGGAAGTTCAATAACACCCTCCTTAACAATGTGTTACAGATTAAATTAAAGAAGAAATTATGTTTTCCACATTTAATGCTAACATATTGTAACTTTAAAAAACGTGACAAAAGTAGAACTACAAGGGAAACTTATAAATCCATATTAGAAAAACAAGGTCGGCTCTAATAGACACTCTAATGTTGGATATTTGGCTTCTAGAAAAAGAGCAAGTCAGGACCAAAGCTTGTCCAAGAGAGGACATTATAAAAAACAGAACTCAGAAAATAATACCAAGAGTCCATGAACCAAAGTTGGTTCTTTGAAAGATTAAATAAAATTGACAAATGTTTAGTCAACCTTATTTAAAAGGGAAAGAAAAATCTCAAATCCATGCAACTAGGAATGAAAAGGATGAAGTCATCACATATGCTTCAGAAATACGTCAGATTTTCAATATCTACTTTGAGAATAGTATTCTAATAAGATGGAAAACAGAAGAAACAGACAGATTTCTAGATATATATGAATACCCAAGCTTAATCAATATATAAAATTGCAGTTAAACTAATATCAGTCATTGATATTGAAGATATAAAATAAAAACTAACAAGAAAGTAGAGCCATCTTTCTGAAGTATCTACTAATGAATTCCACAAGAAATTTGGAGGAAACCTAATACTGATACTTCTCAATCTTTTTAATGTATTTGAGAGGGAATCAATATTTCTAAATTTATTTCTGTAGGCAAGCATTACCTTGATATCAAAACTAGAAAAAGAATCAACCAAAAGATAGAACACCTATCAAACATAAATGCAAACATTGTCAATAAGATACTGCAAACAGAATACAACAAATCTTCCTAGATTTATCCCAGGGATGCAAGGATGATTCTACTTCTGTAAATTTATATATATATATATATATATATATATATATATATATATATATATATATATATATATGTGATTCACTACAAGAAGAGAGCCAAAGACAAATCTATATGATCATCTCAATACATGCAGTAAAGGCATTTGGCAAGCTCCATACCCATTCATGAAAAAAACTCTACAGAAAATTAGAAGACCTTTATCTGAACTTAATAAAACTCATCTATAGCAAATACACAACATCACATTAAATGGAAAGAAAAAGAAAACCCTCATTCAGAACATGAACAGTGATATCCACTGTTACTAAAGTTAATCAATATGGTTCTGGAAACATTAGCCAGAACAATTAGATAAGAAAATAAAAGCAATAAGATAGGAAAGAAAGAAGTTAAATTATCATTATATGCTAATGGCATGATATTCTACATTGAAGACCCCAAAACCCCACCAAATGAGATCTAAATTTGATAACTAAACTCTGTAGCATGGCTGGATACAAAGTCAACACTCAGCTGATTTAGAAAGGTTAATGTTTAATTGTTTGATCTATCTCATATACCTATATGTATTAATCTAAACTGATCTGATGATGAAAATATGTAATATAACCATTGTTAAATTTAAACAATAAAAAAATTGAAACTAAAAAAAATAAAATAAAATGAAGGCAACAACAACAACAAAAAAAACAAAGTCAACACTCAATAATATATAGAATTTTTCTTTTTAGCATTTTTTATGGTCAGCTCAGCCTGCCCTGGGCATGGGGCTGGTGCAGCATGTGGTGCCAGGGATTGAACTTCAGTACCTGTGGCTGCCTAAACTTTCCTAAGCAGGTACTTTCGACTGCTGAACCAACTTGCTGGCCCTCTATAACATTCTTGTACAGAAATAACAAACTCACTGAGAAAGAACTCTAACAAGCAATGCTTTTCACAACAGAAAAAATTAAATATATAGGAATCAATCTAATGAAGAAAGTGGAAAAAAAAAACCTTTACATTTAAAACTACAATATTCCATAAGGAGTTTAAAGAAAATGGAAAGATATCCCTTGTTCTTGGGTAGGAAGAGTAAATATAGTGAAAATAGCCATATTTCCAAAATTGCTATACATATTTAATGCAATCACATTCAAAATACCATTAGTATATCTTAAAAAATTAGAGAAAAAAGTCATAAAATGTATTTGGAATCACAAGAGATCTAAAATAGCAGAGCTGGGCATGGTGGCGCATGCCTGTAATCCCAGCACTTGGGAGTCTGAGGCAGGAGGATTGGTATGAGTTCGAGACCAGCCTGGGCTACAAAAGTGAGCTCAAGGTCAGCCTCAACTGCATAGTGAGACCCTGTCTCAAAAAGCCAAAAAAAACAAACAAACAAACAACAACAAAACAAAACTAAACTAAACTAAACTAAAATAGCAAAAGCAATTCTGAGCCACAAAGGCACATCAGGAAGCTTTCAAAATCCCTACATCAAATTATACTATAATGCTAGTGCAAAGAAAAACAGCATGGTACTTTCACCCCCCACAAAAAAATAAAACACACCTGAAGATCAATGCAACTGATCATAAGATGCAGAAACAATTTCAAATACACTTAACCACCTTATCTAAACAAACCAAACACCTTCCTTAGAAGAAAGATAGCATCTTTAATAAATAGTGCTGAAAAAAAATGACTTTCTACTTGTTGATGATGAAAATTAGATCCATATTATTCACTATGGATTAAGGCAAACTTAAAATGGGCACAAGTTCCATGTATTAAAACAGAAACAATAAATCTTCTGGGCTATGGAATAGGTACAACTCTTGAAGACTTAGGCCAAGACTTTATAAAATCTCTATTAAAAATATCACAAGAATCAACATTTGGGATTTCATCTTATTAAAAAGCTTTTACACAATAAAAGCAACTATCAACAGAGTGAGGAGGCAACTCAGTGTGGGATAAAATTTTCCAGAGTTTTCTCAAACAAAGGCCTTATATCTAGAATGCATAAAGAACTAAGGCATATCAGGTCCCCTAAATTTAAAGACTTAATCTTAAAATGAACACCTGAAATGAACAAAAACTTTTCAGATGAAGATGTACAAATGGAAAAGAAATATATGAGTAAAAATGGTTCACATCACTAGCCACTTGAGAGATAAAAGCTGAAATAATACTGAAATTTCATCTCACTTTAGAAATGGTGGCCTTTAACAAGAAATCAACCAATAACAAATACTTCTTTGGGGAAAAATTAAACCTTCTCCACTGTTTGTGAGAATACAGACCTGTACAACAACTGTCGAAATCAGCATGGATATTATTAAAAATCTAGAACACTAGGTGCCATATGAACAATAATTCTCCTTCTTGTTATCTTACTGAAAGAATTAAGAACACCATGCAGCAAGGCATACATATACCCATGTTTTGTGTTCCAGTTTGTAATAGCTAAATCTATGAAACAGCCCAAGTGCTCATCAACTGATGAGTGGATAAAGAAAATGTGTTACACAATGGAGTATTTCTCTGCTATAAAGAAAGATAAGCTTGATATATTTGCAGCTAATGGATGTCTCTTCAGATCATACTCTTAAATGAAATACATTAAACACACGTATTCAAATACCCCTTTTTTCCCTCATGTGAGAAATCAAAAACATAAATAAGGCTGAAGTGTATGTTAGATATTGGGAAATAGGAAAAAACACTCAAATGAGATTGGAAACAAAGGAGGAGGAGGGGAAAAGAAAGAACAGAGAAGGATAAGAACAGAAGTAGAAAACACGGAAACAAAGCCTTTGTAAATAAGGAGGGGAAAAGTTGGAGGGAGGGGAAGGGAGGAGAGTGGGACTGTGGAAAAAGAGGAAGCAAGATATGATAAATACAAGTTCCTAATGAAAAATGGTATCATTTATGTGTATCTAAAATGCACCAATACAATGGAAATTTAAAAAGAAGAGGGCTGAGTGTGTCGGTGCACACTTATAATCCCAGAACCCTGAGAAGCTAAGGCAGAAGGGTGGAAAACAAAAGCCTAGCCCGAGAAGTTGACAAAGACTCTTTCTCAAAAATAAAAATAATGAGTCTGGGTGTGGTGGCGTGCACCTGTAATCCCAGCACTTTGGAAGGCAGAAAACAGGAGGATCACTATGAGTTGGAGCTGCATAGTGAGACAATAAATAAATAAATAAATAAATAAATAAATAAATAAATAAATAAAATTTAGAAAGATCTGGGGAGATAGCATAGCTGAAAAATCCTATGTTTAATCTTATTAAAAAAAACTATAGAAGTGGATCTTCAGATTCAAGAAAACATTACAGGGAATTTGGTGTTAGAGAATTGTCTTCTATCATGATTGTGGTGGGTAATAAGTGGATGAACGTGGTAAAATTCATCAAACTGTACATTAAAAAGCAAATTACATACTACTATGTATCTGTGGGAATAAATAAAATTCAAAATATCACCAATAACAAATACTGAGGATTTGGTACAACAAAAATGCTTATTGCTTGGGGAGTGCGAAATGGTACAGATGCTTTGACAAATAGTTTGGTGGATCTTAGAAGCTAAGCACAGTCCCTCCATAAATCAGTAGCTGTGTCCCTAGGTGCTTCACTGATTTGGAAAAATGTCCAAATACATCCTTGCACATGCCTATTTATAGAAGCCTTATCCATAACTTCCAACAATTTAGAGCAATCAAAGTTATCTTCATCAGGTGACTAGATGAGCAAACTGATCCATCTATACTACCACATACTGTTGAGTAATAAAAAAGCTATCAAATTTTAACAAGACAGGACACAGGGTTAAATGCATATGCTAAGAAAAATAAACCAGTCTGAAAAGGCCACCTATCGTCTGGTTAAACTACAAGGCATAATCAAAACGCATAGTGAAGGTTTAAAATTTAAAAATTTATTGCAGTAAAAAAGCTACTAATTTTCCTCAAAATACTTTACCTTTTTATAAATTTGAGTATGTTGTGCAGGGCCTCACTATGCAGCTTGAACTAATAGTGATCCTCCTGTTCTTACCCTCCCCAGCCCTGGGATTATAGGTATGCACCATCACGCCCAGACTCCCTGGCCAGCTGAGCACGCCCCTGGGGTGGGGCTGGCATGGCATGTGGGGCTAGGGTTTCAACCCGGGTCCCTGCCTAAGCAGGTGCTCAGTTCACTGAGCTATCTCACTGGCTCTACTGTACTTCTTCAAGCACATTTATTTGATTATTCCTGTTAGTTTCAGAAGAAGTTTTCTTTTGTATGTAACTTTATAAAATATAATCAAAAATCAGTAAATGCTGCTGCCCTCACTGATATATTTGGGATCATGCAATTTCTGGCACTTTTTCCAAGTTGTATGAACATTTAAAATCCATTCAGGACATCCAAACAGCCATGGTAGTGCCTTTAAAAACTCTCAGAAAACTTTCAGAACTACTTCAGAAAGGGGCAAGAACCATAGGAAAATTGTGATTAGAGACAGGGGGAATATTTTGAGGGAGAATAACAGCAGTGTATCATTTCTGCAGCAGTATTTACATATTCACTATAGCTTTTGTTCACATCGAACAGTAATGATCATTGGTTTGGAAGGGCTAGGACTGGAGGGAAGATATTTAGGTGAGCACTGGGAATCCTGAGAATGGTTTATGAATGATATCATTACAGTGGATACATAGCAGTGTGCCTGATGATATCTACAGAACCTAACACAAAGAGGGAACTCAATGTAAACTATGAACAGCACTTAAAATTATATTAGTGTTGGCTCAGTAACTACAACAAATGTACTACACTAATGAAAGATATTAATAATAGAGGAATGTGAGAGTTTGTAAGGGAACAGGAGAACTATGGGAATTCTCTCTACGTTCAAATTCAATATTCAATATTTCTGTGAAATCCTGGCTAATATTTCAAATAGACCAAAGTAGTAGATCCCCCTGATGCTTCCAACAGACTAGACCATTCAATTACACCTCCTTTTCAGAAACTCTCTTCTTAAACACTGTAAGCTCTTTAAAAATTGCAACTGCTCTCTGAGAGTTATTGAGGGAGACAGAGCTATTATTCAACTATATGCACTATCCTCCATAGTATTATTGGTGGCATTTCATTGGTAGGACATTATCTCTAAGTTAACATATAATAAACATCTTTTTAAGCAGTGGTCAGTCCTTTTATGAATTAGCATAGTTACGCTATTATGATAAATTACTTTGAACAAGTTCAACCTGATAACTATGAAAAAGGTTACATTGTTCTTCCATTATCCTTTTAATAAATCTCACAGGATAATCATTCTGCCTAAAATATGTTTCTCAATACTAATTTCATTATCTGTGTGATTCTCATTGCTAATCATTAGAGTGTGATTCTTCACATTCTTAACAACTCTTACTTTAACTTAAATGGGTGATTAGACTCAATATGCAGGATATTACCTGCACGGTGGTCTTGATAATATATTCTTCATCATAGCTATCTTCACTTCATCCTACTAATAAATGTTAAAAAAGACCAAAAAAAAGCTCTCTATTAAACCCTTTCTACAGTAAATCATATTATCTAAATGAATATTACTTTTTAAAAAGAGATAGAGTAATAAGGCACTTACTTTCCGGTATCCAAGAAGACCCTATTTTAAAACTTGACCATATAGAATTAAGGCTGGCACGATAGGTTGGTGGACCAAGAGCTTCCCTGGTAAGCATAAGGACCCAGGTTCCATGCTTTATAGTACCACATGTGGTACAGCCACGCCAGCCACTGAACCTGGGGGTAGTGATGCACACTCATAATCTAGGTGCTAGGGCAGGCAGAGACAAGAGGATCACTAAGAGTCTGAGACACTTAGGGAGACCCTCTACCAAATAAATAAAATATAAAATATTTTTAAAAATTAAAAAAAAATTGTCAAAGTTATAGAAGACAAAATCCTTTTCAAAATGTTGACAAAGCACTTCAGAATATGCTGCAGAAACACTGATTTGTTTTGAAGATATACTTAGGTTAGTAAAGTAGAATTCTACTATGTTGTTCCTGCTTTTTAATTTTGCTCTTTGTTTTCAGCATTTTTCCCTATGGCAGTCCTTAGTGCTGTGTTCCTGATGCACAACCCCCCGGGAACTACTGAAGGAATTTCAACTATTTGTGAGGTACTAGGGAAACACACAGCTCTTTCTTAACTCTCAACTTCTATATTACAATAGACGAGAGAATATTATTTACATGTTCCTTATATAATATTTTCTTCTATTACATAATGTTGTCATCATACTCTTTCCATTAGAAAAGCTAAAAAACTTGAGCTATGTTTATAAGTATTGATAGACTTCTGTTATGTTCTCAGACAATATAATCTACCCAAGTTTATTAATATGCATACCTTAACTTATGCTATGCAACAAAATAACATTCACTTTTAAAGTCAAATGAAATAGAAGCTATGTCCTGACACTTTCCTATATATTTTATGCCTAGGGTTAACAACTTAGTTGGTTTACTACTAATGTTGCTATGTATGCTTTAGGTCACAAAGGTTATAAGAAAACTCAGTATGAAAACATTTTGAAAATTATTTACATTTGTTTCTACTTCATTTCTTTCTTATTTAAACTGCCCTTTAATTGATACATAAAAATATAAATTGTGTATAACTTTAGGGTCTTATTAGATGCTTCCGTATATGCAGATTGTGCAAAGTCTAAATAAGGTGTTGCTCTCCTCAATTTCCATTTTTCAATTTACACTACAGAGTAGAACACACTCTCTGGGGGATCCAGTCCTATGATGTGACAGTTGAACAAAGAACTGTGCACCCCATCACTACCATGACACAGAACAGTTGATCACCCCCTTGTTCCCTTTCTCTTCTTCTTTGCAGTCCCATTTACCAATTCTGCAAAGTTAGTTTTGAAACATTGTGAATGAGTTTGACCAAGTCAACATTTAATGAATTTTCAACAAATGAATGTTTCTAATTATTCTAGATTTTCTCATGCAGAAAAATAAAAAATGGGTAGTTGATGCTGTTCTGAAGCTAACACAGTGCATAAAAAATATAAAGAGAAGAGAAAAATGACATAATTTTACCCACTTCAGTATTAGACTTGATTATGAAGAAACCTTTCCATACCCTGCCTTTCTGCAAGAGAGTAAGCATAAGCTACTGTCTTTAAAACTAGATTCTGTCTATTTGCTTACGAATAATTGTGAGGGTGCAAGGAAAAACTATATGAATATATTATTTTTGTATATAATATCTAGTATATAATTGTATTTTATATATATAAAAGGACCGAAGTCCCCAGTGTGAGGCTGGAAGGCAGGGCTGAGAGTTGTGAGGTAATCATTAGCTTACACGCTTGTCATTTCTTGTATGTTCACTCAGCACTAACGCACATCACTTTTTCCAATTATAATCATTCCACCATTTAACAAGCACAAAAGGCCTTAGATTCCAATTTGCCACTGGTGCAACTCTCACTCGCTTATTTCTTCGCATTTCGGTCTTGCTAGGGAGTGCAGGGCTCCGATTATACAGAGCATTCTTCTTTCTTAAGCCAAGCTTGCAAACAGGATCCACAAGAACAGCTAGCTGGTCACTCATTAGAGGGCAGACCATTTTTATCGTTAAGGTCATTTTTCTGTTCCTGTAATTCTTTTCTACAGTTGTAAGTATCTGTTATTTCTTTGTTTCCTTCTTGCCAAAGTTAAATAAACCACACAGTTGTATGCTAGGTATGTTTCTGTCTGAGCTTCTCTGCTGGCCACGTCAAACTTCTCTGGTATATGTCTCCCTTTATTTAGTTTCTCAAATCTGTATCCATCTTCACAAGCACGCATACACAAACAAGCAATCACCAGGCTTAAGAAAAATCATTGTCTTCATACTTTGTTAGCTTCTGCTTCCCTCAGTGAATATTAATATACTGGAATGAGCCGTGAGACATGTTAGCTTTGGATATGCAGCTTTAAACATGAGCTACACATAAGAGGAAATTGGTATTTTCATTTGCTGCACATGCTTTAATGATATTAAGCAATCTAATATGGTGCATACGCCAGATTTCAGTAACGCTTCTCTTGAGAATTTCAAATGGTAATGGCAATTTAAAATGACAGCCCTACATTTATATAGCTCCTTTCATTTCAGAGGTCTTTACACTTTATAAAGTTATATGGAACAATCATTTTACTGCCCATCATAGAAATGCTACCACCTCTGAGGCAAATCTGAGCTTACCCTCAAAACTAACGCTACATTTCAGATAATTATGACAAGCGGCAAAAAGTAAAACAGGCAATGAAAAACAAACAGGGAATATAAAAAGATAAAATAATTCCAAAATAAATGTTATCCAAAGGTAAGAACCAGGCCAACAAATAATTTCCTGATGTTGTTTAATAAGCACCGGAACACAGGACTTTGAACTCCTATGCCAAACACTGTAGAGCATGTCAGAGATACAAATTTCAGGCTAATTCTCTGAATATTGAGTTTACAATAGAGAAAGTAAAATTTCAAACAGAGAGACAGAGACAGACAGAAGAGTTTTTACAGGAACAAACATACCCAGTGTTAAGAATCCAGAAAAGGTCTCATATCTTTCTCTTTTCTCCAAAAAATACCAATATCCCTCTATTTCCACAGACAAGTAACAACAAAAACAGTTCATAAATACAGGTGTGTGTGCATGTATACACACTAACTTTGGCACCCCAAAACTGTGAAAAGTATTTAGAATACCTATTAAAGACATTTTGTAAAGATTCTAAGGGTTTCTGTGATCACTTCATACACTATATTTAGAAATTGTATTAGGGAAATTAACAAATTTACATTTATGGGAGGATACCCACTTGGAACCCCCCTCCTGTCCCTCTTTTGGACAGGAGCTTTCTTTCTCTCAATAAATATGTTCTGCTCACTAAAAAAAAAAAAAAAATTACATTTATGTATGGCTATACAACATTCAGTTAACCTACTTGGAGTTCCTAGGGCCATGTTTAGCAGAAGACAAAGTAGACTGCAACTATAAATCAATATCAGGAATACTCATACAAAAAAAGCCACTGTGATCAATGCTAAAATCACTCAAATAGTAGAACTTGGCTTCCCTGCACTACTTCTTCATATCTGACCATGTCACTTTTGCTTTTTCCCACATACTCAAAACCCTTAAACTGTTGAGAGTTAAGATTTTTTTCTTTCTTTGTCTTTTTAAGGTTTTTTTCAAGAGACATATCCGATCTTTTAATTTCTTAAATGAGTGCAATTATGTTTAAGTAAAAAAGTACTCCTTATCTAGCAAAATTATTAAAAGGGAATTCTTCAAAATTATTAAAAGGAAATTCTTCATTGATCTGATAATAGTACAATTTTTAATTTCTTAAGTTCTAACATATCCCTTTAGATACATGAGATTTTTTCAAGAAACTGAAAAACACAAATAAATCTACTTTCACCTAAATTTTTCTATAACATCTGAGATACAACAAATCAGTTATAAAGAAAAGGGTGATAGAGGACAAAAGAGAAAGCCCCTACCTCATATATATATATATATATAATTTCATTCTTTGACTTTGCTTTATAATCTACATAATGATGAATCTCTTATAAATTATTATAAACACTCTCATTTTCAAAGGTACATTTATAATGACCATTTACCAAACAGGAAGTTGGAAAAAGGGAAAAAAAATTACTTGGGAACTTGTAATTCTGGTTGCTTTAGACTATAGATGAGAAACTTTTGCATAAGATATAAATTATAAAGGCCTGGCAAGCTTAGTTAAATAAGAAAAGCAGCATGTAGAGGGATGGTTCTGGTAAACTGAAAAATTCATGAACTACCATAGAGAAGAACAGGTCCTATGTTGCCAGATACTACTTTTAAAATGACACCTGCTGAACGTTGTAGAAATACTGCACTGGATCAGAAACAGCCTATGAGTCTTCTGTCCCTAGAAGCCATCACTGATGGCCTCCCTTACAGGGAAGTCCAAGACATTACTCTTCCACATACTTAATTCCTATTACCAAAAAAAACCCTTATTTCTCCTTCAGCTATTCACATTTTAACAATGCATGGTATATGTTTGATATTAGGAGCAAAGTTATGTTTCTAAGATCACAGTTTTCATGTTGTATTATAGTAGACAACTAGCCAGTGTTGAAATCTAGGTTTCTTTTAGAATAAACACACTTCATTTTCTTTTGAGGTGATGCTGGGGTGTTTTGCCAGGGTCATCAGGCAACTATTTTACTCCAGGACAATTTTTTTTTTTTTGTATCACTGTACTATCAAGAATATCATACCCAAGTCTGACACATGGTGGTACATACCTGTAACCTCAAAATTCTGGGAGGCTGAGGCAAGAGGATTACAAATTCTAACCCATCTTGGGAAACTTAGAAACTTGAGTTTGCTTCAAATTTTAAAATTAATTAATGAATTAATTAAAAAAGGTTACAGGTGTAGTTCAGTATAAAGGCCCTGAGCTTAATTCCTAGTATAAAAAAATGATCATGCCTTGCCATCAAGATCTCAAGAAATGACAATCTACCTGGTAAAAAAAATGACTTAAAAAAACATGGTATGCAATGGTACTTTACATCTTTATTTCCCTAGATAGGAAGAAAAGCATTCTTGTGCTTAGAGAGAATCAACAAATCCACTTTTTTTTTTTTTTTTTTTTTTTTTTGTCTTTTTGAGACAGGGTCTCGCTATGCAGTTGAGGCTGGCCTTGAGCTCACTTTTGTAGCCCAGGCTGGTCTCGAACTCGCACCAATCCTCCTGCCTCAGCCTCCCGAGTGCTGGGATTACAGGCATGAGCCACCACGCCCGGCAACAAATCCACTTTTTGTCTGCTTGACTGTTCATTTGAATCCACATATACAGTCCTTTGGTATTCTTTTGAATTGTTTGTACTGTGAAATTATATTTATAGCATGCTTCACCCAATTTTAATATAGTACATCAAGTAACACCTGTAGGAAACTATTGTAGTCTTTTTTGGAAACAAACACCAGTAACAGGAAAATAAAAATGTCTAACTTTTATCATACTTATAAATTAATGCCCAAATTTTTATCTGGGCAGGAATTGCCTTATTTTCAAGCTTCTGTTTTCAATTATCCTTCGTATTAAGACGTCAATGGCAGCAGGTATTTCTCAAGGCATATTATTGTAAATTTGGCCAAAAAAGCTAAGTGGCAATCCTACCATTCAAAGTTTCCCCAGTGTTTTCTCAAGCTTGATAAATGACGTTTGTAAGAGGTCCAAATTTGTAATGTCTTAAGTGATGCTCTGTGGTTCTGCTGTCATATTCTAATGAGGTCAAAAGACAGGAGTTCTTTCATAGTCTATTGTCAACTGGACAAAAAGCTTTAAGGGCTTAAGTTTGTCTGCATCCTGTGCTCTAAATAACTACTGCAAGAACAACAATATGCAATGTTTCAATTATTGGGAATGTACTACTACCATGTTTTGAAACTGTCGTATTATTATTTCTTATTAAAAGTAATTAAAAAAGAAAAAAATTGAAGATAAAGTTGGTTAAATAACTTAGTTAAAGCTAGTTAACTTTAGTGTGGTCACATTAAAAAGAAAGTTTTTGGTCTACAATTGAAATGATGGTGCTTATTTTCTTCACAGAGAAGTTTGTGCAGATCAAATGAGTTAATGTGTGTGAAAATACTTTGCAAATGTAGTTTCTTCATAAATGTAAGACAATTTTGTTGAATACTGGAGTACGAAAGGGAGGGGAAAAGACATGTGGAAGTGAAATTAAATGAAGGGAAACTGTTAATTGCTGACAACATCACTCTAAACTCATACAGAGAGATTTGATGCACGACTGGGCATAGAAGTCACATGAGAAATGCCAATATAGGTGATGCAACCTAAACCAGGCACCAAAGATGTTCACTGAAAAAAGTCATTTTACCCCACGGTTGCATATTTTAGTATGAAAGATTTATATAGTCTTCCCCAAATATCAACAAGCCTCCTAAAATCCATTAATTTTATGTTAGTTAAACATCCCAGGATTGGTTTATATGTTAAGCTCTTTAGTCTTGAACATTATCATGTATAGAAGTTACTGTGAATTTACCAAGACTGCACATTTTTGAGGTCTACCTCAGATTTGAAACAAAACACCTAAGTAGAACAAATGGAACTGGGCATTGTAGGGCTCAGTATTATGAAGAGATTCAATGGCATAGCTACAGTTCATGCCACTTGCAGAAGTGCTTCAGTACAAAGGCATAGATGTGCATGGAAATCACTCAACACAATTTATGTGTCAGTAGCCGTGCAGCTAGAGAAGCACCCATAGGGGACTGTAGCTTACCATCAAATATAGTTAAAAGAAACCATCAAATATTATTCTATAATTTTCCTTTGAGCAATAATGTTTCCAAAATGTAAGCCATGGGAGAGGTGTGGACCCTGACCCCCCACTATGCCAGTGCTTAAAGTGTGCTTAGGGGAAAGCAAAACTTGAGAGTTTTACATTTGGATGACAAGGAGGACTGCGAGAGCATCAAACATAGGAAAAAGCAGAGTAGAATGTCACACACTGCTGGTGTAATGGTCACCAACTTTCCCAGCTAATGATATCTTGTGCCTTTGAAAAACCTCTGATTAAACTCAGCTTAGCCATGTGATCATTTGGGCTGGCAGGATACTAGGAAATGTGATGTATTAGAGAATTTAAAAAGTGCTTTGCATGGATACATACCCTCTTTTGATGCTCCTGCAAATTCTGAGACCATGATTTTATGAAAATCCTAGGCAAACTTGCTGTGAGCACATGGCCCACTCCACCCAACCTGCAAGCCTAATGCCTCGTACCAACTGACAACCAGGCATACATAGTATGTGGGTGTCCAGTACCAACATATCAATAATGATACATAGACTAATTGTGCATGATTAGAAGTACACATCTGCTAAGGTTATTTAGAGCCTAAATAAATGGCTAACGGTCAACTTTCCCATTGTTGGACACAATATCAGATGTATACAGCTTAAAAGGAGAAAGGTTCAATTTAGTTCATAGTTTGGAAGGACTGAGTCCATAGTCAGATGGCTGCAAGGTGGGCACAGCATGGGGGAAAGTGTGTGCAAGACAAAGCTTTTTAGCTCAAGGAAGCCAGAGACCAGATCAGGGAACAGTGCAAGAGAGGAGCCAAGGAGGGATTCTGAATAGGACCCCATGACTTTCCCTTTCAGACATGCCCCAGGAGTTTGATTACTAATCAGGTAGGTGTTTCTCTTTTTTTTTTTTTTTTTAAGATTTTTTAAATTTTATTATTTTTTTTTCTTGTTTCAGAACTTTTGTTTGTTTATTTATTTTTTTTATGGCCTGCTCAGCCTGCCCTGAGGGTAGGGCTGGCGCAGCATGTGGTGCCGGGGATCGAACCACGGTCCCTGAAGCCGCCTAAGCTTTCCTAAGCAGGTTCTTTAGACCACTGAGCCATCCTGCCGGGCCCCTGGGTAGGTGTTTCTTAATCCAACAATATTGGTTATGTTAGTCAAAGTATAAGGAAAGACTTAGAGGGATGCTGCTTAGAGATTGGAATTTAGACTCTAAAGGTATGAAATTAAGAGTACAAGGCACATAACTGTCTCAAGGGCCCGGTGGGATGGCTCAGTGGTCTAAAGCCCCTGCTTGGGGAAGCTTGGGCGGCTTCAGGGACTGTGGTTCTATCCCCGGCACCACATGCTGCGCCAGCCCTGACCTTGGGATGGGCTGAGCCGGCCATAAAAATGAGTGAATAAACAAACAAAGGTTCTGAAACAATAATAAACATAATAAATAAAAAAAAATTTAAAAAAATTAAAAAAAAGTGAATGATAGAAACATGAACAGCAAATTGCAGTAAGCAGCAATGAGAACCAGGATGATGCTATCACAGGTGACAAGGAAGAAAAGGCTTCCAAGAAACAGGGCCGAAGATAGCAGGTATTCAGAAAGTACTTAAAATTATTACAAGAACAGACCTGTGGTTTGAGCAGTATAAATTGATAGGTACTAGAAAAATGATGACTTAACTTCTAAGAAGAATTTAGTCACAGAGGAGCAACTACATTTTGAGGAAATGGAAAAGAGTAGATTGAGGAAATATATGTAAATACTTAGGTCAATAAAATGTTTACAAGCAACGTGATACTTTACTAAATATGACACTAATTCAAAGGGATAAACTCAAGTTAAAGGTGTAATTTTTCTCTGTTATTTGACATCATAGTCTATATTGAACTATCTTTGGTATCATCCCTAAGAAATCTTCACCATTCAAATACACTTTCTTCTATGTATTCCCTTCTATGCTAAGTCATTAAGAAGCCAGACAACATTGCTTGTTGGGCTGACCAATGTGACAAAAGTTTTATTCTCTAAAACTATGAGGGTACAAAAGCATAGCGGAGATAGTAACATATTTTTTTTTATCTCTACTGGAAATCAGGATAATTTGGAGACCAGAACAGGTGACTGAGTCATAATTGACTTATCAAGTGCAAAAATACACAGGTGAATTAACTGCCTATAGAGCAGGAAGTAAAAACCAAGCACATTGCAGAGTATAAACCTGGATATGACTGGGGCTACAAATTCCGGGTCTCTCAGAATACAGGAATTAAAATGAAATGGGAGCATTTTGTGAAGCCCATAAATGAAGCAGCTAAGCTCTCAAGTCTCCCACACTCACTCAGCCAAGGTGTGCTCCTCACTGGTAATTCCAAATTTTCCCGGGATGACTAAGCACAGCTTATGGTAGTAAGGAGTCTGACTATAGTAAAGACAGTCTGTGGTCTTCTGTTGAGTACATACTGAGACCAGTAGACCTCTTGCTTTATATGGTTTTCAAAGCACTGCAGCATTGGGAATTGGCTAATCCCTCATGCATCTCACCCAAGTTCAATGATTGGAAATTTTTCTATCAAAAATAAATTGTCATTGGATTTTGGGACTTGCCAAAAGAGTAATGTTGGAGGATTCAGAACTGTGTTCCTTTCACTACTAAGTGAAATGCCATCATATTTTGTGTTCTAAGTTAGTAAGGTGGGATTTATGTGTTTTATTTTAGCTTTCTTGTGCTTGGAATTTATTAAAATAAAAGATAAGGAAGTTGTCTGTGGATTCGAGTGTGATCACTGTCATTTAAGCTAGGATTTTACAAGCTGTAGCATAGTACTGTGCTAAGTTTTTACTTAACAAATGTGTTAGAATAAGAGAGGGAATTGGCTATATTTTTTCATGTTCTTTGATCATAGCATCTTTGTTTATATACATAGATAAAAAAGCTTATGAACTGTTTCTCAACAATTTCTGTGAACATTTGACGTGTTTATTATTATGAATTTTCAAATAAAAATATCTGGATTTAGAGCTTCAGACAAGTCTTCATTTCGTTTTCTTACTATTATGAGAAAATATATTATGTAATTTTTCAGTGTTTTTTAAAGAATTAAGTAGAACTCATATAAATTCCTTAGAATAATATCTAAAAATAAATAATTATCCCTTTATCAATCTTAAAATAATATAAGCTATGGAATTGCTCTATTTTCAAATGTCCCATGTTTATCCAGTGGGAACATTTTTAGAGTCCTTCCAGTCAAAAATGTTTTTCATCTAAAATCTTATTGCGTAACTATGTCTATATAAAGGGACATTTTTTTACTCAAAAGGAGTTTTATTGCTGTCTAAGCATAAAAATATCATCTTAAGGGTCAGTAAGACAGCTCAGTGGACTAAGCATGTGCTTAGGCAAGTGCAGGGCCTAAGGCTTTGATCCCTGGCACTACATGTCATGCTGGCCCTGTCCCCAGGCATACTGAGCTGGTGACAGTCCAGGTGTGGTAGCACTTGCCTGTGATTCCAGTGCTGGGGAAGCTGAAAACAGGTGGATCACTATGAGTTAAAGCTGCGTAGTGAGATCCTGCACAAAATAAACTTAAACAAAAATAAATAAAAGTAGTCTTAGGTGACACTGAATGATTCCAAGTCCAAATCTATTACACAAACTAGCTCATATCTATTTGGGCAACATAATCTGTTTATGCTGTATTGAAATATCAATTTAGAAATGCCACATTCCTTGAGCAGCAGGTAATTCTCTGGAAGAAACATATTTTATCATTACCTGTGTCTGGTATCAGGCTGCAAATCTTTAGTCGTTGGTGCATGATCCCCTGTTTCCTTGCAAATTGTGCTGCTGAGCCGTAGTATACCTTAACACTTTTAAATAAGATCTTAACACCTGTATCATTGTGGAGGCTCAAATCTGGACGGCAGGACTTTTTCCCTTTAATTTTAACGCACTATTTCTCGTCAGAAGACAAGCATACATTATGGTGCTCGATTCTAACCAAGACTCTAAAGGCTATTTCAATTTGACTAGAGCAGTTTTCTGCCAAATGGCTTCTCTAAGTTACACTGTGCGCATTACCCAGCAGAAAGCACCAAGTTATGAGAGTTCACTGTCAACTATCCTGCACGTCGATATGGTTATTTGATTTGAAATTGGATTCTAGCCTTCCTTGATCTGCTGTGTAAATGGAGAAGTGTTGAAGAAATTCTTACAAAGTTTATGAAGGCTGTGATGTACCTCCCCCACTAGAGTTTGTCTGCTCTTTTGTTTGATTTCACCATGAATTCTCATCACAGTGATAAATATTCAAAGGTAAAAGTAGAGGAATTTTTTTTAACGTGGGAAGAAAAGTTAGGAAAAATTATTCTATGCATGAACTTCTCCTGTGATTTGAGTTGGGTGCTAGTTGCAGACTTTTGTAGTAGAGGAGCTTTGCGACCCTTCTTTAAACATTTAAGACTTAGTTCAGAAGTTCATTGAGTATGATGAGACATGATTCTTAAGTAGGGAGCCTTCAAAAAATCTTCTAAATATATAATACTCTCAGAGAGACATGTCAGTCATTGTCAAGATGAAAGTCGTTTAAATGCTAAGTTCCTGGTAAACTGTGCCTATACTGTAGGGCTCTATTCACAGAGCAATACCTTAGCTGTATGTGTAGAGCATACAGAAATATGTGGTTTTATTATGGGACATACTGAATACTGAATATTGTGATGTGAGGTTGGGAGAGAGGGAGTTTGCTATGCAAGTTACATGCTTATCAGCGGTATGTGGATGGCCCTCAGGGCAGCATGGAGAACTTCAGAGAAAACATATTAAATGGGCATGGGGGAAGCATCCTTTTGACCCTCATAAAAGGGCTTTTGTGTTGATCTCATGAGCACAAGATTTTTTTTTCAAGTGGATAAAGATGTGCAGTTTCTTTAGAATCAAAGGTAGATTGGCAACACTTTCAGTAAATGGCAAAATAATTATGAGTGTATTTGGTATTCAGCATAAAACATTCATCACTTTGAATGGTTTTGGCATCAAGGCAGCTGTAATAGGCAATCCCCCAAGATTTTCTTTGTAATTTAGCGTTAATTGATGTCCCTTATTGTAATGGCAGTTGATAAATTAAAACACACTGAAGGAAGAAAACAAAATGCTCTGCCAGTCCTTTCTAACTCTGACAGTGACTGGATACAAATTTGCTGTAAAATAAAGCATACGGAAACTATGTCTGATTTTCTAAGATTAAGATTCTAGGCTGGTTGTGTCTGTCCTTTAACACTTATGAGTACACGTAACTATGAAGTGTTAGGATCTAGCATCTAGCTAAGAAAAACATTTTTTAAAGTTTGTCATTTCTTTTCTTCTTATTGTATGCTTATTAAATTGATCACACATGGCTCCAACTCCCCATTCCTTTCTGAATCCACACTTTGCCAGGTTTTTAGCTTCTCCCTTGAGGGTGAACTCCATTCCCTAAACACTCTGTCTCTCTCTCTCTCTCTCTGTCTCTCTGTCTCCCTGTCTCTCTGTGTGTGTGTGTCTCTCTCTCTTTCTCTCTTCCCCCACACCTCAGAGATTGAACTCAGGACCCTGTCAGTGCTTGCCTGCCTGGCAAGCACTGATTCTACTGAGCTACCTCCCCAGTACTGTTGACCAATCAATCTCTTGAGTCTGGGCTGGCCTGAGACCTTTGGCTAAGAGCATGTGCTAAAAGTGACATCTGCTATAGACATCTATCTACTCTTTCACCAGCTCTCCCATAGCCTGGCGCATTGCTGTGTGAATGACCCGGGTTAGCCAGCTGTAGCCACATGGAGCATAGATGAGTTCTCCAGCTGGAGCTGCCCTAAGCCAAGGGGCCTCTTATTGATCTGTAGGTTGATTACAAATTGCTGAGTTTGTGGATGAAATCACTGAAGGTTAACCCAAACAAAAAGAGTCACTCCATTGAACCCTTGCTAAATCACCAACTTTCAGAATAGTGATCTAAGAAATTGTCAGTGTTGTTAGCCACCAAGTTTTGTAGTGGTTATGCAGCACTAGATAACTTTTGACACAGTAGGTTAAAGAGGTATTTGATGAAGAAAAAAAGTTTGAGTTTTAATTTTCATTGTGATGAGCTTTTCCAGTAAATCTTAGAGCTCTGGTTTTACTAATTCCTTGTCTCTTACATGTTACACTTGCAACCTTAGCTTTAGGCTGAAAATATCCTTCCCACAGATCCATATTGGATACATTCTTCCAAGCCCAGATTACATAATTCTCCTCTATGAAGACTTTAATGGTTTCCTCATACTGTTGTACAGAACTTCCTTGAATTCTGGTCTTAACTGTATAGCTCCATTACATCTCTAACCCCCATCCCTTTTTCTGGTACAAGGATAGAACTCTGGACTGCTCTTGGTAGGTAGTTGCTTGTGTTGCTAAACTATCTCCCCAGGTTCCCCCCTTTTTTTTTCTTTTAGTATTTGTGATTTTCCATCCTCTCAAAAGACAGACATAACATCTTAACCATCTTTGTCATCTTCACATTATTTTTGGTGTCTTGACAAAATTAAACAGTCCACAAATATTTGAACAAAGAAATATGGCAGGTATGCTGGGACACTGGAGCCAGACCCTTGTCTGTGTGCTGGTGCTGCCCATAAGGATGTGTTTTACTCTAATTATTACTGTTCATATTTCCTGTAATTATTTTATACTCTTTAAGAAATGATATTTTCTGGTTGGCAAGCTCAGGGTTCTGAGTTTGATCCCCTGGTGCTCTCTGCTGTGTTGGCCTCGGAACCCTGAGCACACCATGATGGTCACCAAAACCAGGAGTAATGGTGTATGCTTGTGCTCTCAGCACTGAGGGGGTTGAGACAGGGGGATCACTGCATGCTGCATAGCTAGACCTTGTGTCAAATAAATATTTTTTTTTGCGGGGGGGGACCCAGGGATAGAGCGCAGGCCCTTGCCCGGCAAGAGTTTGTTCTCTTGAGCTATTTCCCCAACCTCTAAATACATTTTTTTAAAAAATGGTATTTTCAACTTCCTTAAAATTAGATAGTAGTAATAAAACTATATAAAGGTTATTAGGTTTTTCAAAGTTTGGGAAAAGGAAAAATTATCTTTTTAGTATTTATTAATTCTACCTAAACTATTATTTAACTCTCTTGTTTAGAAATCCATTTTTTCCCTCTACATTTTCATTCACAAAGCACATCATATTTTGAGGCTTAATTGCTGAAATTATGTAAGTATGAATTTAACTCAAGGTCTTCTACATAAACAAATATTTTAAAAAGTAGATGACATTAGCTAATTTCTTTAAAATTAAGAATATAATTTTAGTCAATAATGGAATTCTAGGGGCTGGGGATTTGGCTCAGTGGTAGAATGCTTGCCTAGTGAGCTGGAAGCCCTGGGTTTGATCCTTGGCACCAAAAACAAAAAATAAACCTCTCATTAAAAAACAAAACACAGTAGCAGCTGGCTAGATGGTTCAGTGGTCTAAAGTGCCTGCTTAGAAAAGCTCTTAGGCAATCGCAAGGAGTAGGGTTTGATCCCTGGCACCACTTGCTATGCCAGCCCCACTCCCAGGACAGGGTGAGCTGGACATAAAAATAAAATAAAATAAAATAAAAAACAGTAAAAACAGTGATCTCTTGTTTGAATTATTAAATTGTTTTTATGAAACACTTAGAAATGACTAAAATTATATTTCAATTTTGTCTAACATGTTTTCAAGCTGTCTACAGCTTTGCTTCTTAGCTAATGTTTTTAAATGCCAAATAAAATTACAAATATCAAGTTATCTTTCATACCAAATGAAATGAGGGAAAAACTTTGAATAGCCATGAGTATTTGATTAAATGTTTCCCATAATAATGAGGAAATAGTGATGGAATTGAGGCGACTGCTGCCTGTGCACTGAACACCTTTTTTCCAAGTTATTAAAATTGTATAGCTCACACAATCTTAGACAAATTAGGCTTTCTCTACTCCAGTTTCTCAGCATCTACCAAAAATATTAGAAGACTGGATCAGCTTCTGGAATTGCTTCAAAATACGAATTAAATATTTGTGTTCTTTTACTATGACCATTATGAACTAGAAATGTCTACACTTTGTTTCCCAAATGAACACCTGTGAGTGGTTAGATATCTCAGGGTATTTTCTTTGGGAACCTACAACTTGTGAATGTTGTTATATTTTTCTAATTATTTAAACACATGAACAACACAGACACACATTTTAACTGGTAATAAAGAAAAAGCGTTTATCTTATAAAATACTAAAATGAAGACTTTTCTTTTAATAAATGTTTGATTTAAATTGGCATTTTTGGTTCTCTGTAATATAACAGAGATAACCTGATAAATTTAAGAAAAATTATTCCTTTAAAAAAGGCTTTAAAAATCGTATGTAACTCAACATATAGCTAGTAGCACAGCACCTGCCTGGCAAGCCTGAGGTCCTGAGTTTGATTTCTGGTACCAAGAAAAATAAAATAAATAAGTGGCTTGATTCACTCATTACTCAGTGTTATTAAACAGTGGTCTATGACCTAAGTGGTTAATCATTTTTTAAAAAAAGACTCCTTCAGAAGATACACTAGTTTATTCATTCAGTTAAATAAGATTTTACTGTTCACCATGAGCCTAATATTCAGACTGAAACTATCACTTCAATATACACCACAAAAATAAATTAACAATTTTGAATTAACAATTAACAAATTGATTAACGATAAATAAATAGAGTGCTTGAACTGGTGGCACTTTGTGGGCTAAAGAGTATTCAGACTAACAGTTTAATACCCACCCCAGGGCCACTTGGGTGCATACAGTGGGGGAGATATGTGTTACCCAGGGCAGATATTGGTTTTGCATAGGTTGAAAGCTTGGCTTAAGTATAACTTGTAATGTGTAGAAATTGTAAGTTTCAGAACTCTAATGATTAGGCTTGTTGTGAACATATCGGTCACTGATATTCCATATCTCATGAGTGGTAGCAGGACTGAGCTGAAGATTGTTTTCTATCTAAAATAGTTATATTTTATGTAAAGGTTATGGGAATAATTTGAAATCTATGTGTAGTCTGAGAGTGGTAGCTCAATTTCTGTTTTTAATGTGCTCTAAAACAGCAATACTCAACCTTTTTTGGCATCAGGAACCAGTTTCTCTGAAGATTATTTTTCTGTAGCCTGAGGCTGGGAAGTGGATGTTAGGTTGACTTAAAGGAGCAACCAGCCTAAGTCCCTGGCATGTGCAGTTCAGACTTTGGTTTGCACTCTGAGGAGAGCCCAGGGTAACTACTCAGCAGGTAGCAGGCGGAGCACAGCAGGGATGGGGGGCAGCTGTAAATGCAGTGGAAACTTCTCCCAATAGACATCAACTCACCCCTGTCATGCAGTCCCATGCCTAGCAGGTTGGGATCTGGTAATGGTCAGTGGTCTGGGTATTGAGAACTGCTCTCTACACAAGACAAAAAGATTAGCTCTATCTGTGCATCTGTCTTGCAAAAGATTTTAAATATTCTGAAATTTTAGGAATTTCATGATTCCCACAGGGTATATAACTTTCATCCATATGGTTGCTATTTCTGTACTTCTGCTTCTATAAACAATCAGACTATTTTAGAAATGATCGTATTACTGTTGTCTAAGAAGAATTAATGATTTTTGTCTCTTAATTTCATAGAATATCTGTCCATGTTCATTATAATCCTTCATATCATAGTTGGTTTTTCTTGGTTTGCTTGTTTCTACTCACCTTTGCTCTCTGAATCTAGGTAGAACAATTTAACTATTTTATTTTATTGAATATTTTATTTATTTGGTATAGGATCTCACTCTGTAGCTTGGACTCTGATCCTCCTGTCCCACCCTCCCCAGTTCTGGATTACAGGTGTGTACCACCATGCTGCTGGCATGGTGCATTTTGGATTCTAGGGCCTGCATCACATGTGCTATCAGGAATTGAACCCGGGTTCTTGTGCTCGCCAGTCAGGTGCTTAGATCTCTGAGCTGTCTCCTCAGCCCCCAGATTTAACAAGGTGTGTATGAGTATTAATTATATCACAAGTAAGAATCAAACTACTCTGTAAATATTAGCTGAGTTAACTAATGCTCACAAAATAAATTAAATACTATTATTGTCTCCCTGTTACTACCTGAGATGTACAGAAGTTAAATACTGTAAATAAGGCCAGGCCAAAAAATGAAACCAAAATTCAGACACATCAGTTTACCCCTACAGAAGGCCCTTGATCACCTCACTGATCATAGATAACAATAAACTTTTGATGAATAAATTAATTTTGATTCTCATTAAAAAATTAGATTCTGCCTGTAAGAATCCATCAGAGTGCTTTCATGGGAAGTTTTATGTCATCCTTGCTAGATTAAAACACAGAAGACAGTTATTTAATTACACATTAACCTAGTCAGTACAGTGATAAAGGCACTTTACAGATGTAGTCAATTTTTGTTGCTTCAAAGTGATTCTAAGTAGATTAATAGCTGTAAAGTGGGTGGGCCTTATCCAGGTAGAAACAAGAAGGAATTGTGCCTTCAAGTTACAATATTAGATCCAGCTTGAATTTCCATTTTCCTGGATGGCTCATTTCACAGCTATATGAACTGATTCTTTAAAGTAGTGATAGAGGTAGATAGATAGATAGATAGATAGATAGATAAGACAGGGGCTGAGGAATTTTGCATTTATTCAATGAATAAAAATTTATTTGTTCAAAATTTATTTGAGCATTTCAATTTGTTCATTTCAACACTATAATTTAAGGTTTGACCCACAGCTTTCTTCCCAACCAAATACATAGACAGATAGCAAACATAAGATTTAGTAGTGTTATCACTGGTCAAAGTAAAGAAAATATACATCAGTGCTTTGACTTTCCAGTTTGGTTCCTGTCATCCACACATCTTATTATCTGACCTTGACTACTTTTAAAGCTAAGTCTCCCCTGCATGTGTTTATTAGGTCAGAAGTCTGTATTTCTTGTTTTTTGTTTAGTGATGGAGATAGAAATATCTTTGTGAAGCCGGGCATGGTGGCGCATGCCTGTAATCCCAGCACTCGGGAGGCTGAGGCAGAAGGATCAGTGCAAGTTCGAGACCAGCCTGGGCTACAAAAGTGAGCTCAAGGCCAGCCTGAACTGTATAGCAAGACCCTGTCTCAAAAAGAAAAAAAAAAGAAAGAAATATCTTTGTCAGAACTCCCTTCCAGAAAATAAGCTCACTATAAAAGAAAACATCTAAAAACAAAGTCATTCATGTGAATCAAACAAAAATAAGAGCAAAGGTTTGGTCTGATAGCTCAGCAGACTAAAGAGTCTGCAGCTAGGGTTCGATCTCAGGAGAGCTGAGAAAGCAATTGAGACTAGCTGTGGTGGTGCACACCTGTAACCCCAGTGCTTGGGAGACTGAAAATAAGTGGATCAGTAGGAGTCTCGTCTATGTAATGAAACCCTTTAGACCCTGTAGACTCTGTCCTAAAAACAAGAGGGATGGAAGGAGGGACAGAGGGAGGAACGGAGGGAGGGAGGAAGGGAGAGAGAAAGAGACAGAGAGAGGTTTCAGATTCTGTAATCAGGAGGGATATAGAGTCGAGCTGTGGTTAGAATATTCAGGGATTGACAAAGTACAAATAACCTAGTAAAATAATGGCAATAACAAACATTAGCAATAGAAAGCAGTTCTCTCCTATTAGCTATCTGCCAGAGACTCTCTGAAGCACTTCACACATATGAACCCATGTGCTCATTGTAACATCCCTGTGCAGAAAATACTTTCATTTTTCCATTTTGAAGATTAGGTAGAGACTGGGTACAAAGCTAAGTACTCTGCACAGTTGTCGCTGTACGCCACTACCTCTGGCACAGCTGCGCTGAGGTACAGTGCAGTAGAAATGCAAGTTATCGCAAATGCAACAATCACTGAATAGTTGTTGAAAAAAAAAAAAAAAAAAAAAAAAAAA